>VZTF01001480.1:770977-821046 GCA_013397755.1 Cnemophilus loriae
GTTTGCCAGCGCTCGGCTTCCTGCCCTGGCCCTGTGTTCGGCTCTCCTCGGCCGGTGCGCTGATCCCTCAGGGGAGCTGCCTGCTGCCCCCTGCTTCTGCTGTCCCCGGTTCCCGTTTCCTGCGGCGGCAGTCACTCTGCCGCTTCCCCCCCAGGCTGTCGCGGTCCTGTCCGCGCCGCTATCAGGGCACCTCACTGCCCATCTCTGCGGGAGCCTCCCTCCGCCTTCCCTGGGCTCGGAGCCGTTCCCCGCCGGCAGCAGGGAGCGCTCGCTCTCCCGGCCCGACTCCCGAGCGGGCGGGCCTGGGCCGCGGGGGCCGGGCCCGGGCCGGGAGGGAGGCGGCGGCCGTGGCTCCCCGTGTTTCTCCCCGTCGGTGCCGCATGCTTTTCTCTCGTAAACGGGTCTGCGCGGTGAGGTGGGGCCAGGCCTTGCCCACGCGTGTGGTGACCGAGTATTTTGCAGTCACAGGAAATCCCTGTCCTTCAGTATTACCGGAAGGAGAGAAAACCCCAAACCTTTCACTTTTGTAGGAATTGAGCCTGTGAATGTCAATTTTCTTGAAATAGGCATATTTGTGTTGAAATAAATCCATCTTCATGTGTAGTGATTTATTTGGCATCTTGAGAAATTATGGGTGGGCTGTCACAGATTTGGCAGAGTGTTTTGTATCTAGACATAGATTTGTGGTGGTTAATAAACTGTAGTGGTCAGAACAGGAGTATTCATGCTGAAAGCTGCTGTTTAAAGACTTTTGAGAGCATTTACAAGTGATGCTGTTCTTTACAGCATAAACAATAAGAATCAGGCTTTCGATCAGTTTTGCTCTACACTACAATAATGTCTTTGTTGGAGAAAGAAATACGAATGCGGGACTCTTGAAACTCCCAGCACTGAGAGGTGCTAACAATAGGATTAATAAAATGTGTCTTCTATCTTTGGACTGGAATAGTTACTGATGTTTTGAGAAAGAAGAATGCTTGATTTCGCTGCGTGATGTGGTGCGTGTCTGCAGTTGACTTCTCCTCTTTTCACTTTATGGTTTCTTTTGACCTCTGGTGAAAGCTCTCCATCTGCCCTTGTTCTTAGGGACAATAAGATCTCCTACTGTGTATTTTTATCACAAGGACTGTTGTACTGCTGCAAAAATATGGGTGATGTGAGAAGAAAGGGCAGGGCTATAAACTAGGAGAGATTTTCAGTGTGAAAAACGATGAAGAGATCCTCTAAAGTTGACTGGATGTGTTATGCAGGTGAGAGAATGTGAAAAGAATATAAGGGGAGGTAGAAGCCATCAAAAGGAAGGAGGGGAACAGAGTGCAGGTTTGTGATTTTGATGAATTGGGATACACTTAACAGACTGCAGGATGTTTGTGTTCTGGACACATGCTGGTGGCTGTGGCTTGTGCTGAACTGTACGTGCTCAAAGGCTGCTTCCAAGTATTTGCTGTACTTCTATTGTTCTGGACTTGAAGACCGTGACTAATTGTTTCTGTGGATAAGCTGGCCGTGCCACATGAGTTATCTCAAGTTTAAATTGTCTTGGTTGCATGAGGAGAAAGTAATCTTTTTTTTTTCTTTTTTTTTTTTTTAAATTCTGGTGTGTTGAAGTACATACTGACTGATAGTGCAAACAGCCCTGAACGTTGTAATGAATGGATACAAAGAACAGACTTGTCTTTGAAACGTTTTTCACAGAGTCGTGACATGACTTCAGTAGGACAAATTCCTGTAGTGCCTCTGTAGTGGAACATGAGGAGTAATAGATGTTTGGCTTGATCCAGGAAAAGGTCTTTCTGGTATTCCCTGCAGGTGTTACACTATGGCCTCTGTACTTCTATCAGCAGGCCTTGTTCTATTTTGTTAGATAATTTTGGGGTTAGTTTATGTGCATGTAAACTTTTGTCTCTTACTGTTAAATAATTTTACCTGTGGCCTTTGTTCACTAAAACTCCATGCCTTAAATTTCTGATTGTTCTACTGAATAAAAACGTTTAGTAATGGTGTCAGTTGCAATAGTTTTTGTGCTGACTTGAGGACAGAGGAAATCGAATTCTGCACCAACAGTTACATTCCCATTTCTCTCCCTTCTTTCCAACCACCTCATAGTTCTGTAGGCATGTGTAAACCACGTTTTGTAATTTGCTAAGTGCCCTAAAGACTGACTCCTAAGTAGTCTTCAGCACCGTGGGTCATCAATACTAATAATGAGTCTGCTAAACAAACCAGCTCAGGTAGTATTATGAGAGGCCCTAAACCTCTTATGTAGCAGGTTTGGAGATGGATAGCAGACTTTTCTGTATTAAATAAATGAAATGTCTGAATTCTGTGAAAAAAAGAATAGTATGGACTTTCATTCACTATACTACCTTTCATTCAAAGATTCTCTTTGCAGAGGGAATCCCAAAGATACTGAATGTCCTTTGATCAGTTGTCCTGTTTCTAGCTTGCTTTGAAGCCTATACCTTTCCAATGATCTCCATCCCCTTCATATTTCCTGTTTTCAACACTTAAAATTTTCAGTTGCTCCTTCTGTTTGTTTTGAGAGGAGAAAGGCATACATGTAAAGCAGCATCTGGAGAAGCAAAAGGCAAAATCTCTTTAGGAAGCTAGAAAATTACAAAAAACTTCATACTGAAAAACTTAGTGGAAAATAATAGATATTTATTTTAATATAGAATGTTAGATAAATGACTCCTGTACAGTAATTTTTTAGATTGTTGTGATTGTTTTTTTAAGGCCACCTTCCATAAACAACAACTTTGTTTTACAGTAGCTGCTGCTGTATTATTGCTTAATCGTACTTATTTGTGGTAGATGCTCTTGAGCAGGAAGCTTGGGGTTTTTTTCCGTGCTCTCTGGTAAGCATGCCTCCTCTCTGGTTGCCTGAAAGGGAATGAGTAGCTTAGACACTTTTCTTTTTTGCCTTGTTAATGACTAGAAAAGGTAATTGTGGTCAGTCATCAGAGAGGAAAAGCTTTCCTGGAGAGGTAAACAAAGTGCAAGTTGGATGCTGTGGTGTTAGTTTTCACATGACTAGTTATGTGAGTGAGGGTGGTGTGGATACACTTCTGTTGCACCTCCAGAGGTGCTTCTGCAGAGCCAAGATGATGCGTCAGAAGTTATTTCAAATGTAGCCTTTATGAAACCTTTAGTAAGACATTGCCTGGGACAAGCAAACCTAGCAAAATGCAGAAGGTGGTTTATGAATAAGTCTTTCCATCATGAGAAGTCCTGAATTCTGTCATTATTCAACAGATTAAAATTCGAGACACTGGCCTTGGCTTGGACGCTAACTTCCAAAAGAAATGAGTTATCATGTGGCTCGTAGCTCTTTCTTAAAAATCGCAGCCTTTGCCTCAAGCAGAACCAAGATGTGCACAGTAGGAGTTAAACTGTGCGATACTTAGGTGGTTGTATTTTATCTTATTCAGGTACTTATCTTCTGTTTTGTTGTGTGGTAATCTGGCAGAGTGGATCTACATATGAACGTTGAGGTTAAGGACTGCTGGTACTCTCTGACATGATAATGTAAACAAACTTTGCAGATAATACAATTCTTAGTTACCTAAGTTTTGAACATGTACCCACCCTAAACTGACGGAAAACAACTTGAGCATGTTTATTTCAGGGGGAAAAATCAATCCATATGGGACACATCAGAATTGCTGTAGTCTCACTGAACTGATGAGAAGGCAGAGACTGGTGCAGTGGCTGTAAACTGATGTGCTGGTACATGAGTGGAAGAATATCACCTGAATTACAAGCAGTTAACCTTTATACTTCTATTCTTACTGTACAGGGCACGCTGTATGGTGTCCTGTGGTGCTTCCTGTGAAATAGAGGAATGTAGGGAAGGGGCAGAGACAGTTTAAGGCGCACTCACAGATCAGCAGTGCAGACTCTCCCATAACAAGGGTAACATATGATGCAACTGTACAGACCTGATGCTGAAATTCAGCTTTGAACGGGGGCCATTACTCAGTCTTTGTGTGAATTGTCACTGAACAAGACTTTAAAGCAATTGGATAATGCTAATTTGCCTCTTAAGCCATCTGTAGAAGCTGACGAAGATAGCAAATCTTTTATGCTTCAGGCATGTGGAAGTGGTTTGTGATGCAAACATACTATCTAAAAGTGGAAATACAGCATGGCTTTTGTGAGTTCTTGTCTGTGTACCTTGATTACATCTCTGTCTGAATGCTGCAAATACCAGAAGTTTTACTTGCTTCAAAAACTAGTCAGAGAAAGCCTGATGAAAGAAAAATCCATTAAGGCTCTAGGGAAAGTGCCTTGTATCAGACTGCTGGGAACTGGGAGAGGAAGTTGCCCACTGCCCTAAACATTTGTTTCCTTTTTTTTAAACTCGTGCTAGGGCAATATTGGATTAGGTGGACCTTGGGATTTGGGGCAGTACAGCTGCTATTGGAATGCATCTGTATTTTTCATTAGCTTTTATATTTCAGTCAGGCTTTTCCATAATTTTCTGTTTACATGACTAGGTATGCAATGATTTATTTCTGCTTACAAGATTCAGCTCAGGCCCATGTCTCAGCAGTTGTATCCTGAATCCTTTCAGGAAAGGACTGTGCTGTTCTTCGAGTCTGGAGACCATGAAGAAGGGAACAGTGTTAGGAGAGTGCTACAAAACTTTTTCAGTGTAAGGATTCCTTGTTGCTGTGAATGAGGAACATGTGCCATACTTCACTGGTCAGATTTGTATGAATGCAGTTGCACCAGCCAGGTACAGGGCAGAATGAGTGTCTTGCATTTCCAGTTTAGCCAGAAGACCCACAGAAGGGAGGAAACTCATGGGTCAGTAAAGGAGGGCTAAATTAGAGGTTAGCATATTCAAGTGTCTAGACAGCGAATACAGACATACTGCAAAATTCAGTCTGTCAGGGAGTGGAGAGTCTAGATTAAAAAGCCATTTCAAAGGCATGTTGCCTGAATGGGGTAATCATGTGCTCAGACTTTTTCAGCACATAAGCATAAGCTGAGTGAGGGAAGAGATCAAAAAAGGACACAAATATTGACACAGAGTCTGTAGCAGCTTAGACTGGAATGGAACTCGATAAATTAAAAATAGCTGGTTGTTCACACTTGTGTTTCCCAGAAATGGCCACAGCCACATCTGTTTTTTACCATCCATTCTGTGATACTTGAACAACTCACAGAAGTGTAACCTCCTTCCTCCTGCTGTAGAGACATTGTTACACAGTCCTCTCAAACTGAGTTCATTCTTGCTCTTGGGCATGTAAACTGTGCATGCAAACTGGTCATCAGGAAGCTGAGCTTTAGTCTGGTGAAATACCCGGAGCTCACTTAATCCGTTAAGATTGTGTGCTTTTAGGGCATTGTGTGCTTTTAGGGCAGTGTCGAGAGATGTCCCACTGGATCAGGATGCTGGGCACATCAGCAGAGGAGCTGACTCAAATCCCAGTTTAACTACCCCGGTGCATCCCATCTCCTTCCTTGCAGAGCCAGAGGGCTCAGTTGTCAGAGGGCTCAGTTGTGTTTTTATGCCCTTTAGGCACGGTATTTCACACAACTGTAGTGTTGTGCATAATGACAGTTTGGGGGAAGTTCTTGGAATCCACTTACGTGCAGTGTTAGGGTCTGCAGCACCACTGAAGTTCCTTTTCAGCCTTCACAAGAACATGTTGTATTCTGTTACCTTTGTCTACTATGCTATTTCTTTTTTGGTGTGTTTTTTTGTCATGGTCATCTCACTGCACTCAGTACATAGATAGATGTTGTCTTTGTGGCAAAGCTAAGTAGCCTGCCAGCTGTTGGATGCATTCACACAGTATTTGGCAGGTAGAGGTGTCTCTTCTTCAAAATAACTGCAGCCTTGTTTTCAGGACCAAACAGGAACTCTTGAAAAATTCCTGAATATTGCTAGCATCTGTAACTGCTGTGTATTTGTGTTGGCAAACCTAGGAGTCATCAGTCTTTTACAGTCATAATTAGACAGTAGGCTTCACTGGGACTGGAAACAATGGTAGGAGTCAGCTCTTTGTTTCTCTGTGCCTTTTTCTTGCATTATTCTATCATTTTTAGCTATTATTAAAGATAAAATGCCATAGCCCATTCTTTTGATAAAATAATTTATTTATAGAGTATGTTAAGGAAATTTCCCTCTCTGACCATCCAGGAGCCACTCTGGCAGTCACACCCACTCCACCTGAGCAGGGTCTGAGGCCCTTTTGCAGCTACACACCCACATTGCCACAGTCATACAAGGTTTCACATCACAGAATCTCAGACATCCTGATCCATGAAAAAATTTAATCTTGGCCAAATAGCTAAATAACAAAATAACAGCTTGAGCTGGTGCCTCTGAGAAGGGACCCAAAACAAAGGGGCTTTTATATCCTTGCAGTCTAAGCATGCAAAAGTCTCTGAGTGTCCCTCCTCTGGCTGGGCCACAGTCCCTAGGCCCTTTGTTGTGCTAAGGGTCAGCAGTTCACGACTCTTGCCTGGTGCTCTGGCCACCCAGAGCTCTACCTGAACTGTAGCTGCACCCTGAGCTACCTGCGCTGAATGGATTCCCCAAAAAATATCATCAATATCCATGCTTGTGATCTCTACAGAAGAAAGAGTAAGCAAAAGTGACAGCCTTCTAGAAGTATAGTGGGCTGTTAAAAAAAAACATCACCCAGGGAAGCTTGAGATGCCTTGTGTATCACATGGGTATTTTTGAGACCTCTGAAAGCAGAGTAAGGAGATTCCACAGACTGTACAGGAATTGAAGGTGGGATAGTGAGTAGCTTTGGTGAGCCAGGGAGGTAAGAGCAGTCTGAGCAGGAAGGACAGTGGGAGTAGAGCTCATCTGGTTCTCATTCTGAACCAGTAATTTAAGTGGAAAAGCTGTATATATAGAAGCGGTATTTGGAAACAGTTCTAAGTGCATCATTGTAGAAATTAATAGTTTGGTAACTTGATTCCCAAGTAGTATAAAGTTAATTTTATTCGTATTTAAGATTCTGCCTATGTGGGGCATGTGGAAGGGGACACAACTGTCTGCTGAGCATTTGTATTTTGAGATGTGTGTTTGTGTTTGCACTGCTCATCCTGTACCACAGATATCCCCAACAAAGTGAGACAGTGCTGGTGAACTTGCTTCTGGGGTTTTTTTGGCATGTCAAAATCTGACATGTGTTTTAATGTCTATTTATGAATGAGATCTTTAATTCCAGAGCCTAATGCTCTATTCACTTGAGTGCATTTGTGCCTACTAATAAAACACTAATGTTCTGAAAAGTGAATCTCTACAGAACCTCATGATTTTGCTGGGGAAATAGGTTAATCAACTTATCTGAATTTTGACTCTTGGAATTAAATAGCTGATAGATATTTTAAATATTTAAAATGTTGTCTCTAGATAATAAAAATACAAAGTGAGGGAACAATTTGATTCTGTATGTTTCTCCAGTCCTCCCCTCAGCCTCCCTCAAAAACTCCACCTAAAAATACTTTTTTGTCCTTTAATTACCACATCGAACTGTATCAATTGGTTTGTTGGGTTTTTTTTCAAATATTGACCTGAGCTCACTTCTGTCTTGAAATTTAAGAAATTTATGAGGGGTAATTAATTTCTGAAATTTCTTGGGTTTAAGTACCTTGCAGAATAATTCGTGGGAATTTTAAGCAACTAAATAACTTGAGTTTTTAGCACATCTTTAGCTACTTAAATTATATGGTGTTTGTTCTGTCATAAGCATCACTTTTTAATTGTTAATCAAAATGGTATGAATATCTTAGTTGAATATATAACCTTTAATCAGTTTGGAGGCATCTGGTATTTATATTTTTAGTAAAGACTTGTGGTAGTGAGATGGAGGTTTTGAAAGTAGGTATGAAGAGTAAAGTATGATTGAACTGAATTTGCTGTTGAGCTTAAAAATATGGAGAGGAGAAAAATATTCCTATTGCATGGCTGGAAATAGCTCTGCAGGGAGAGCAGGGGTGCAGGGGGTGGGTGGTGAGGCTGCACCTGCAGCCAAAACCCTACACTCACAAGTCTAGAAATTGCTGTTGTCTTGAGCCTGCACTCTCTTCCATCCTCTGCGGGGTCACTGCAGTTTTGGGAGCTGGTATTTGTTGATGGAAATGTCTTCTCTTCCTTCTGGGATCTGCTGAGTGTCTTTGTGGGTTCAGGGCAGAGCAGATGGTCCCCAGTGAGTCCCTCCTGCACCTTGTGTGACCAACTTGTGCAGACTTTGCTGGGCAGGGGCTGCAAGGTGGTGACAGTGGTGGTGGCCTTGGCGTGGAAACTCTCGGCCTGTTCTGGATTTTTCTGTGTTTTGTTCTCCCTCCATTGCCTGCGCTTCCTCCTTTGCAATTCCTATGTGCTTATGAACAGAGGAAGAATAATTTTCTTTGTAATTTAGCACCTGGGAATCCTATCCCAGATAAACTTTAGCATTTCCAGGAAGTCGTAGGTACTTCTCTTTAAAACATAATTAGTTTGTCTTTGTTTTCTCCTTCTCTAATTGGCACTTTCCATTCTAATAAACCAACACCCACAAACTGTGCAGCCACATGATCTTTTCTGTTAATACAAATCGTCATTTCCAGTCCAATAGACTCAGTTAATTGTGCAAACCTGCAACACACCCATAAAGTGGCTATCAGGTTTGTTATGCAACGATGACTCATGAAGGAAATGTGGAGTATAATTAAATACAGTGATGCAAAGATAGTAGTATGAAGCCAAAATCAAAGTATAAGCGATAATCATCTGTATTAAATGTTTGTTTCTGCATGTTGTTTTCAGAAATTACTTAAATTATAAGTTATCTGTCTGCTGCACACATGCCTGGCATATGTTTTGACAAGTTAAAAAGTGGCCTGCAAACCTGTAAATAAGCTGAACCAAGTCTGCTATCAAAATAGTCTTTTGAGGAAGGAAAGGTATGTGGCTCAATCTCAGACTTGTCACGCAGGCACTTTCTAATTCTGGTGTGATCTCCCAAGTTTTCTGGTCTTGTGGGAAGCAATAGTTTCAAAGTAAAGCCTCCATAAAGTTTTTGCTATTAAATGATTTCTAGTAATACAGACCTATTCCCCAAGTTACTTTATTATTTCCACACTCTAGCAGGGAAAGATACTGTCTGTGTATCAATGGAGAATTTTGGACTTAGGCAGAGGACAGATTTTTTGCTGATGGGTTGATTTCTCTTGAATGCTCTTTTTATAACTTTGAAAATTAGCTTCATATACAGAAATGCTCACATGCAGGACGATGGCTGCACAGTACTCTGCAATTATGTTATTTTTAGCTTTTCCCAAGCTGATTGCTGTATAAGAGAGCGCTTTCTTGTCTGACACACACAACTAACACCGGTGCTAACCTCTGGCACATTCGTGGTAAGTACGTTAAGAATTGTTTTTCTTGTCTGTCAGATGGTATTGTGTTCCAGTGTAGCAGCTGACAGCAGTTCAGCAGCATTGTCTCCTGAAGGCAGCTGGCTGACTCCCAAAAGACTGCCCACATTTCAATGGAAAAAAAAAGATAATCCAGAAATATGTGTAATGAAAGTAACATCCATTCAGGATCTTGTGTGTTTGTGTGAATACCGAAACAGTGCACTAATTGAAGTTCTGAATTTCAATCTTCTGCTTGGCTTTGGATCCAATGAAAGCCAAGAGAATTGTGGGGGGGGAATAAATGTAACATGAGAAATGCCCTAATGGGTCAGACCAACAGTCCATCGAGGCCAGTAATTGAACCCCTGTGGGAGCAATAGCAAAGGTTACTTTGAGGAAAGCTTGCAAGCCTGGATGCTTTTGTGGTCCAGTTCTCCTGCACTCTCCCAGGGGCTGTGGATATCCCTGCCTGGTCCCGTATTTTCTGGTTACAGATCAGTTTTTCCATGCCTTTGGTCCCATTTTGAACCTGCTGAGTGCAGCCACCTCCACAGCTGCTGCTGGTAGCAGGATCTGTGAGTTTCTTGCTCACAGTGGAAAGAAGTGTTTTCTTTTATCTGCTCTCACCCAGTTTGCTGCTAGTTTCTGCAGGAGCCCCTGCTCCTACAGTTATGGGGTCTGGCAAATTACACATGGTGAGAGCTGCATATTCAGCTTGTTTATTGCCTTTATGAGTTTTGTTAACCTGGGTTGTAATTGTTCCAGTCTCCTGTACCCTTTCTCTGCTCCTGATGGAAATCTCGGCCCCATCGGTCTCTCCTCATGAGCTCCTGTTCCTTTCATCATTGTAGTTACTTTTCTCTCTGCATTGCCCTTATGTAGAGATCAGAGCCACTGTGTCCTTCTACTTTTTGTTGTCTGTTTTTGGCAGCTGCCCCAGTTTGAGCCAGTGGTTGTGGAGGGCTGTTGGGCTGTCTCATTGAACTGCCAGTTCCCGGCTCAGTATTACATAGGCCTGGCTTGCACTGATTTTCCATAGATCAGTTTGTGTTACCTGCACTGAAGCTCCTCTGCTTCCTAAAGCAAGCAGAGGCCATAGGAGTCACCTTCTCTGCACTGTCGAGTAGTCCACATAGTCAATGTGTTGATTTTAAAATGTTACATTTCCATCGAGTTTAGGTACATTGATAGTTTTGATGTACTTACACAGTTTTGCTCCTGCAGAAATTTCTCTGAGCAATGGCAACAGCCATTGCTTGTTTGTGATCATTGTTAGTGGCTGGAAGGAAAGAAAATTAATTTGTTTAGTTTTTTAGTTCAACTCTTTCAAGTATAAAAGTGTATGCTTGTGTTAGTGGGAACAGCCATCTAATATTCTAAGTACAGTGGGTTAGGATGCTGCTCCTTCTGCTGGACTGGGGCAGCAGCCCCACGTGAGTGCTAAGCAGGAACATAAACAGCAGATATCAGCAGTCAGCAAGTGAGATGTTTTCAGGCTTTTTAGTTTTCTTTCTGGGCATTTGTCCAGGAGTTGGTGGAGGGTATGCTTTATGATTTAAGGTGGGGAGGTTCTTGATTCTGTTTGTAGAATGAGTTGGTTATGGGCTATTTTAAAACACACGCAGTCTAAGGAACACGTGGCTTTAAGCAGTGCGTGTTTCAGTGGAGTCACCAGCAAAGGTGCCCCTTCAGGGCAGGGTGAGCTCATGGTGGCTGAGGGGCTGGTCCAGCATGTCTTTGTGTCCAAGAGAGGAGGATGAGGAAGAGGGCTTGGAGCAGGAAGCCAGCCGTCAGCCTATCATCCGTGACAGGTCACTGGAGCCAGCTGCTGAGTTCCTAACAGACAATGGACAGAAATTGAAGGTTCCTCTGCCTCATTTCTAACATGTTTTGCTTTCATGTTTACTAGTGCTTTCTGCTGGAGGCAGAACACAGGGATGGAGTTTAGTAACGTGTTACATGTTGTATAAAACAAATCATGCTTGGTGTTAAATAAAATTTACAGTGGAACATTACAGCACATTGCCAGGGAGGGATAAACAGGTTTCTGACTAGGCAACCGCACTGTAGTATGCTCGAGAAGAAAAGTATTGGCAATTGTCGCAGGGATAGTACCTTCCTTACCCGTTTGTTTGCTGAGTGATTGCTGTGTGACACCGGAGTGTAGGGGGTTGATCCTGGCTGGATGCCAGGCACCCACCAAAGCCTCTCTACCACTGTCCTCCACACCTGGACGGGGGAGAGAAAATATAACGAAGGGTTCATGAGTGGAGATAAGGACATCACTCACCAAGTACCATCCCAGGCAAAACAGGCTTGAATTAGAGATATTAATTGAATTTATTACGAATATAGTCAAGAACCGGATAATGAGAAGTAAAATAAAACCTTAAAAACACCTTCCTCCCACCCCTCCCTCCTTCTCAGCTCTACCACGTCCCCCAGTGGTGCAAGGAGACAGGGAATGGGGTTATGGTCAGTTCATGATTTTTTCCCCAGTGCTCAGAGAGAGGGAGTCCTTCCTCTGCTACAAAATGGAGATGCCTAAAAATATTCTATGCCTTAAAAGTTATATAAAAGAAGATATCAGCAAGGTTGTTTGGCAAGCAAGTGAACAGGAAGAAGTGTCACGAGTGTCATTATTTCTTGGTGTCAGAGTGAAAGGGTTGATTTGATAATTTGTCCTGATAGCTGAGTAACCCTGAGTCACCCAAAGTAAGACTTGACTGCTCAAGTCAGATTTAAGGTAGCTGGGATATCCCAGTCTGTAATCTTTTTTGTTGTTGTTGAAATCCTTTTCCTCTTGGGTGGGGAAGCAATCTGTCAGGATTTTCCTCATGCTACTATTCACCTGGAATTCCTTCAGGGATGGTTTACACAGCTGGACCACATCTGCCATCTGCCTGAAGTTCTGTAGAAGTTAGCACGTGGCACAGGAGTCGTGATAGAATTGTCTCACAGTAGAAGTTGTGGCTTCATCTGCACTGCTGTGTGTGGTAGTTTCCAGGGCAGGAGCTGAAGGCAAGGTAGTTGCTATTCATCGTGTCTGCTTGTGAGAGATTTTTTGTGACACCCTGGGGAATGCTTTGGAATGAAGAAAGACAGACTCCAGTAGATGCAGTTACCTGCAGAATGGAAAAGTTCTGGCCATCCTTCATCTTGCACTGAGGAACTCAAGCAGAAAAGGTGGCATGGGATCTTTCTTTGCATGCACCTGCAGGCATTCTTATTGCTGAGAAGATTTAATGAGTAAACTGATGAGAGGACAAGGGCAAGAAATCCCAGGACTATTTCTAAGCAAAAGGCAGGAAGATGTTTAAGGTGTGGGGGATGGTGTGGTGAAAGTGAGAAGTCAAGGGTGAGCAAAAGGAATGAGGGGGCAAGTAGGAGTCAGATGAGAGCAGGGATCTGAGTATGTTTCTGTGACAGTTAGGAAACTAAGGGGGGAAATTGTCAGAAGAAGAATTTCTGTGGTTGAAGAGACACATTTCTGTGGGTATGTGTGAGGGGGGGACTTTCTCACAGTGAAGCATTGGAACAGGTAGCTCAGAGGGGTTGTGCAGTCTCTGCCCATGGAGGGTTTCAAGATCAGACTGAATCAAGCCCTGAGCATCCTGGTCTGAACTAGTGGCTGGTGATGCTGCCTGGAGAAGGAGGTTGGAGTAGAGACCTCCCGAGATCTCTCCCACTGTAAATTGTCATACAATTCAGTGTGTACTAAGCACAGGAAAAGAGAAAGCTTTAGAAGCCCCTTTGTCCAGCTTGCTCAAATTCTGTTTTTCCAGATATGACCCTACCCAGAATACATGTGCATTGTTTGCTTTCATGGTATTTAAAACCAACACAATGTTTAACTTCCAAAATTTGCCTTCTAAAAATGCTAGCATGAGGAATTGAATGTATTACTGTAAGGGGTTTTTTATGGCAAAGGAAGCCTTCTTAAAATTTCTTCCCGAATATGGGAAGAAAATATTTTCCCCAGTAAGGAGCTAAGGACAGAAACTCCCCAACAGCTGCTGTGTTTAAAGACAATGAGTTTCACAACAGTGGGACCCAGCTGCTGATGTGTCCCAGGAATTTATTTGAATGTTTAGTTTAGCTATTTTTGGGTTTTTTTCAGTCAGCTAGCTGTGACATGGCTAAAGGAATGTTTATAAACACCTCACAACGAACTTGCAGGATTCTCTGAAAATAAGTCTGTTCAAAGAACCTGGATTCTGTGTGTGTGTACTCCTACAGACTCCTATTCAGACAAATAGTAAGAAAAGGACATTGTTCACTTGGCTATTCTTTGAGGCTGAGTCAGGAAGGGTGGAACAGAGCGAGCAGTTGGCCAAAGGTGAGGGTGCTGCTGAG
Source organism: Cnemophilus loriae (assembly GCA_013397755.1). NCBI lineage: Eukaryota > Metazoa > Chordata > Aves > Passeriformes > Corvidae > Cnemophilus > Cnemophilus loriae. The sequence continues at coordinate 784,706 of VZTF01001480.1, forward strand.
CCCCTCCCCAGCACAGGCTGGAGGCACTTGGCACAGCAGCCTCTGGCCCTGGGGCCTCTGGGGAGACTGAGCCCTCGCAAGACACAGCCTCTGACTCAGAGCTTGGAAGGGACTGCACTGACGGTAGTGGCTGCAGAGCAGTGCATTAGGCATGCTCAAATGGAAAGTGAAATAAAAAGCTGTATATGAAGTGATCTGTGTTGCTAAGATGTCAGAACAGCTGAAATACATTCTGGCAATTTGGGAGGGAAAAGGTTAAGCAAAGGTATTGCATGTAGTGTCACAGTTACAGCCTCACCTGGGCCTCTGGCCAACAAAGCCAGTATTTCAGGTTGGATAGGATTCAGAAGAGGCTACTCCTCTTAAGTATGTTAGATCTGGCTGTTGTCTCTGAAGAAATGAGACTACAAAACAGAAATGAGAGAAAAGCTGAGCCAAAGTGTCACTTTCAGTGCTGCTTTTCTATGGAAACTGGGAAAACGCAGTTGTACTTCGTCTATGTTTAACTGAGTGAGAAAGATCGTGCCATATGGGTTCTTCAAGGCTGCTGCAAGTTTGGCTTAGATGGGTTCCAGGGCACTGCCAGCCTCCTCAGGACCTTCACTAACTCCTACGGGTTGTATCGGAGGGGACAGTCCACAAGTGCCTGGTGTTGGTAGGAGTGATGTGCAGTCTGCCCATAGTCCTCTCCAAAGGATTACTCCAGTCTCAGAAAGACCACCTGTGACTAGCAATTCTTACTTTTATTTGGCTAGGCTCTTGCAGTACTGTGTATTTAAAGCACCATTATAACTAGCTAGCAGAATTCTTGGAGAAATTTCCTTCAGAGCAGGTAAGCCCTTGTGGATAGGAGGGCAGCTTGCTGCGCCATATATCCCGCTTGTATCTTGTCTTCAGTTGAGAGAGGCTGTTCTCTAAACCCCCATGAGAGGATTTCTTAAGGACTGAAATCTCCACTTTTGATTGATCCTGTCTCACCGGCGGTCCCTTCCTGTGGTCACCTGTTTATTCTCCTTGCTGGAGGATTAATTTTCCCTAGTCATGAAACAACTAGCTCAGATATTGGCCAAGGTTATGAAGCGGGAGCTGGACCTTTAACAGGCGCTGGTGTAAGCAGTGGTGGTGAGTTTTCCACATCAGAGAGAGGCCTTGGAGCCAGGGGGATCACTGAGAGTACAGTGGGCGTTGGCCTTTCTGGCTGAAAGTGATGGGGAATTGCACAAAGAAAATTCAATAACCAGGTTAGCTCTCTTTCTGTAAGGAAAGCTATTACCTGTAGGGATTTTTTTTTTTTCTGCACCCATCTTTAAGGAAGTTGGTATTGGGACCGACCTCCCTTAGGGAAGACACAGAATTAGATGGATCCTTTTTTTTGGTCCACAATATCTACTCCTATATTGCTACTAGCAATGGAGGGACTCCCTCTTTCTGTTCTTAGGCAATTACTGCCATCATTCATTGTGGTGCTGTTAGGAAGTTGGAGCAGTTATTGGCATTGGGCTCAGCAGAAATCTTCTGGAGTTGTCACAGCAGGCAGTCCAAGTTTACTTTGCAGCTTTCCCTTGCTGTGATGAATGTGTTAACTTCAGGAATGTCCTCAGCTCGTGGCCTCTTTTGTAGTTTGTCTTCCATAGAACCAATAAGGCGATTCCTGTGGCTCCAGCCTCTGCTTGCCAGATGTTTCCTATCGTACCAAAATATGTGCAGTGCTTGCCATGTGCAAACTTTCGTATGAGTGTGTTAATCAGAGGAAAGGAAAAAACCCTCTGTGGCTGATTCCTCTGCTTGGAATGCTGAGTGGGAAAGCTGGAATGCTTACTGAGCCACTAGTGGTTCTGGCAGCAAACCATTTCTGCTGCTTGCTGGGCAAAGAGGCCAAGGGAATGGAGAACTTCTGTAAGGAACAGTCAGCGTGGGTTAATGAACATCTGTTTTGTTGAAAGTTGGCATGGCAAAGGTGTACTTCCAATATTTGCTTTCTCCAATGCTTTCTAAAATGAGGTCATGTACATAAAGGACCAGCAGTGCAAATATCTTGAGCTGATTTTTATGAAGCTGAAACACTATCAGGATACCTGAATATTTAAGGATAAGGAAATGTAAGTCCTCGAAGCTGCTGTTGAAGAAGAGAAATAGATTCATACTAACACAAAGCAAAAATTGGAGATGCTCAGTGATGGAGAGCCTGGAGTTGTCCTTTCTGAGCAGGAGGCGATGCAAATGGCCCAGTGTGTAGGGATCAGAGGAGGATTCATTGCTCAGCTGTTTGCCTTTCTCCCTTGTTAGTCTGCTCCCACAGCCCTGTTGCAAACACCGGATATCAGGGCTGTGCAGGAGCTGTAGCTTCACTCGTGACTCAGAGGATGTTGGGAACCATGAATGTGTCAGCCAAGATGTCATCGCCTGTTCACAAAGAGCACATGCAGTTAGTGAGGGTGCTTTATTCAGCAGTGTAAGAAACTGACATTTTTACTCATTAATATTTTTCTTTTTTCATTTAAGCTTATTGACCACTCTGATGTAACTGTATAAAATGTAGAACCTAGAGAAGCATTAACCCAGGTCTGCTGTCCAAATACACACAAATTCCCAGCTGCATAGATGACAGGTTCTTTTTCTTAATTGAACATGCTAATTCCTTTTAATTCCACCTCAGAATTAAGAAATCTAGGCCTGTGTTGTTGAGAAGGTAACACTCTGGGCTTAGTGGAGCTGGTGAGTAAAACAGCGCAGCTTGCCCTGCATTCTGGTCTTGTCAGCTTCCAAGTATTTAGCTTTAAAATAAGCAAATACTTTTTCATGTTAGAATTCAGCAAATACTAAGATGTTTTCTGCCATGTGTCTTTTATGAAAGCTGTTTGCGATTTGGAGTTAAATTTTTAGTAATTAGAAGTTAAAAATCTCTTGATTTTTGCATGGAGAAGAAAAGAAGAGTGTTCTTGGGAGTCCTTTCTGCTTTTTTCATAAGAGCTTCTTGCACAGGATTGCCTCACATAAACTTGCCTGTTGGGACTATTGTGGGATTGCTGCAGTTTCAGTCTTTTTTTTTTGTCTTGGTGATCCATGCAGATTTATACAGCATCAGAAAACCAGGAAGGATGTCAAACCTTTGCTTTTGTGCTTTGCGTAGTGAGATGAAGTTTTATGAAACCGGCATTTTAACAGCTATAAATCTTTATGCTTGTCCATTGAGATCTACTGTCTGTAGTGACTGAAACAAATACCAGCTTGAAGAGTGCTGCATTAGCAAGAGGCAAACATCTATTCTAGCTGGCATTCTTTGTTTTAGAGATGCTAACTCTCTTATGCTCAACTCTTGGACCAGGTCTGTCTTTATTTAAAAAAACCCCAAACAACAAAGGCCAAACCTATCTGTCCTCACCTTTTCAGTTCTTACCATTGTTACCTTCAACTAAATGTTGACAGAATCCATTTTAGTCTGCAGTTAAATACAGTGGGCAATCCTACCTTATGTTTCTGGATACTATTCATGCCTCGCCTTCCTAGACACTGCCAGATGTTTCTAGACTGCATTTAGTGCTTATATTAAGTAAGTTAAAAGCTTTCAAAAGGTTCTTTTGGCAATTTCTGCAGGGAAAGATTTGTAAGAGACAATTTGGTGAATGTTTGGCCTTGACAAATATCCAGATATTTTGAGTAGGTCTGGTGTTAATCTACAGTGCCTACTGCTTGAAGGAGCAACTTTCAGAAACGTCTCTCAAGGTGGTAGGTTTTGAAGTTTGCCTTTTTACAGAAGGACTGTCTAAGCTAGTGAAGACTGCATAACTGGAAAAGTGCTGTTTGTAATTCAGTGGATTTCATGAGGAACTGAAAATCTGCGGACACAAAACACCTACAGGAAGCATAAGGCTAGACTGATAGACACTCAGATTATCTTCAGGTGAAGGTTAGCTGGGTAAATATCCAAGGCAAAATGCACCTATTTTATTGGATAGGTGTATGTAAACACAGAGGAGCACAGATCAGGAGCTCTGGTTGACTGGGGCACACGTGAATAGTCACTGGCAGGATCTAGCAGGGATGTAGCCAGCATCACAGACGTGCTCATGTTACGTGCCCAGTTTGGGAAACATTGGCTTGTCATGGAAGGACATGAGGAGGAGGGTAACATAAACCTGTAGGAGATGCCAAGTTTTTTTTTGCTCGTGACTCACCAAGGCAGTAGCAAACTACTTGCTGCTCCCTGACTAATGCAGAGGTTATTCCAGAGCATTCAAAGAATATTGGAGGTTACTAGTTCAAAGTTTTTACGCATGACATCATTTCGTAGCAATGACTGACTCATTTGGTCAGTTTAGCTGGTAAGGAGGCAGTGGTGAGAGGGAAGTGTCAGAGAGGGAACTCTAACAGAGTATATCTGCCTTGGCTCAGCTGACAGTGTAGTTTGCTTTCTGTCCTAATTACTTCTTGATAAGATTTATCACCTTTCCCAGAGGCAGAATGAGGACAGCAGTAACTGCAGGCAGTCTATGAGTCTCAAACAGAAAACAAGTTGGGGGGTGTGTTCGGGGTGTGGTATTTATTTTGTAGGTTAAAAAAAATCAATTATTTCCTGAAATACCATTTTACATGGCTTTGTGTATGGGAAGCAGTATTTCTTACCTGTAAAGCAGAATGCTGTTGGCTGCATGGAAAGGGAAAAGACCAACCTAGAAGAATTAGTCTTTAGGTATAATACACACATTCTGAGGCACATTTGTCTCTAAAAATCTCCGCATTTGGAGAGCAAAATAAGCATGGCATTGTCCAACAAAGACAGTTAACAGCAGGTGTAATGTCTTGTTTTCCTTTAGCTTTTTGTGAGTCTGTCAATCAGTAGCATCAGGAACAGAATGTTGCCTGCAGTATTAAGGAACACTTGCATCATCAAGGAGACAATTACCTAGATATGTATTTGCTAAGAGATAGGATTCTCATATTGGAAGGCACGCCTGAGAAAATAGGAGAATGATACTCTGTTGTATTCCTCCAAATAAGTTATAGATATATTCACTTTCTTGTCGGCTTTAATTATCTACCACGTAAATTCTCAGAATGATGAAACGGAATGTTTACAGATTTTCAGTAAGACTTTAAAAGAAATATAATACAAATAAATAAATATATAATGTTAAATGCTTATTTTTTACCTTGGGCAGAGCTCTTTATGTAGAATACAGGCCCCAGGTTTTGAGTTTGTCCTGCACCCCCACATAGGTGACAGCAAGCTGTAAACATAAAACCTTCTTAAAAGGATTTTTGTTTATTTATTTATCTAATTTTAAGCTTGCCCATGATGATACTACCAGTGTTTGAGTTGTGGCAGATCTCAAAGGATTCAAGATGCAGGACAGATAGATATCTGTCTTCCGTACTCCACGTGTTAAATCAAGAGGAATACTCTCTGTTCTGAAGCAAAAAAAAACCTGCCTTACTTTTAAGTTTCATCAGGACATAACTGAAGGTGATCTCGCCACATTAAAATATTCCAAATGAAAGATCTGTTCACTGTATTCTCGTGTAAATTACTTTGCGTGTTTCTCTAGGTTACAATGAAAACACCATCTCTCAGCAAAGCAACTGTAGTTTGGAAGCTGCTGTACTGGGGGAATAGAGTGTAACATAATATCCTTTCTAAAAGAGTTTATGCTGATGAGCTGGAAGACATTTATCTGGCGTGGTCTTTTCGGTCGGGAGCGCTGGACTTCACTGTCTGTAAAACCCACCAAAGTGACCATGACTTTTCACACGTGGTGACGTTTGTTATGAATGAATCCATGTTCAAACTTGCCCATCTTTGCTGATCCTGCTCCTGCCCCTGCATAGTAACTGCCCGTGTTGTGCAGAACTGCACTTGTTCAGGTGTCCGTGGCACACTGCTGTGGGCACACGTTCTCATGTCACTTTTGGTGTCGTTTGGTCATGAGCTTGTGGATGCTCTCAGCATCTGCAGCTGAAACGTTCAGTCTGGAAGGGTTTGCAAATACAGCATGGTGGGTTTATCACTTGGAGGAATAATGTCAGTGGAGTTAGGCCCTGGTGAAAACACAGCGTAGAGAGAAGACTGACAATCTAGGGTATGTCTACGGGTCACCTGTATTAGTGAAAAGTCAGGCAAATAGCTTCCTTCGCTAGGAATGTGGCATTAGAACTATTTTAATGTGGATTATTAGTGGAACTGATGTGGTTTGAATTGATGTTACCAGGATGCTGTTAAGGAGCTGAAAGACTGTGGGCATTTAAGAGGGCTCATCTCTACTTGCCCCAGGACCTGTCATGCCTTTTGTTGTGTGCCCATTAGCTGCAGTAGTCAAAGTCCCGGAACTCTTTGATTTGCAGTTTAGAAGGTGATTTAGAAAGCAACTTTCCCTGCATGATTTTTGCTTTTGTCAGGCACAGGATCTGTCTGTCCGTGTGGAGAGAAATGCTGTTACTGCTGGAGCCCAAGGCTGATTCCTATACATTTATCTGTCTTTTGCACTCTGAAATCACTTGGCACAAGCAAGATTCTCCTGCTGCCGTTTGCCCAATGCCTACCTAGGCCTTCTAGAAAATACCCTCTGTAGTAACACAGAAGAGTCAGTTACTTATTGCTGAAGGATTTGAACATAGGTAGTGTTTCCTTTTATGACAGGAATGCTCTCCCAGTTGCAAGAGCTGAGTGAAATGACTGGCACTTTTGGAGGAAGGAATACTGAAGGCTCTGTGGACAGTATTGAACATTAGCAAATTCACAGAAACATGCACACTGATCCTGCCTTTGTGGTAGCAACCATCATGAAATGGGAGACTGTTAAGACTCCTTGTTCATCTAAAGTGAAAACCTGTGTCTTACTCTTCCAGTGAGCTGTGAGAACATCCTGGAGTTTTCACTAAAACCTATGGCAAACACTAAGCCCAGTGTTGATTTTTTTACTCCTCTCCTCTTCCTTTGTCAGTTGTGTGAATACAAATGCAATAACCCTCATAGTTAGGGACGCAGTCTTTGCTGCCTAGTTGTCTCTCATTCAAGATTGTCAGGAGCTGTGGGGAACAGTAGTGTGCTGATTACTTAAGATGTAGAGATTTCAGTGAGAATAGGGAACAGTGTGGAGAAGCATCCCTGTTGGATGTGCAGCACAGACCAGATGCTGTGTCCAGATTAAGGAGCAGACACTTCAAGATCCTGCTTCTCCAGTCATCCAGGTCAGGTACCTAAAACAGAGTGTGCTCTGTCTACCTGCTGCGTGCATGCTCCTCTTCTGTCTCTGGAAATGAGGCAGAGATGAAAAATGAATCATTAGCACATGCCAAACTCTTACTTCACTGTAGGGTCGAGTCATGGCTGGAGCAAACATGCATTGAGACTTAGTGTATTACAGATTCTTCTTAAACAGAGTTTAAAATAAGACTATGTTGTAGACAGCACGGGAAGGAAAAAAAGAGATTAATACTTCTGAAAAAGTTTTTGTGAATGTTTTGTCTTTTTCATATTCTTGCCTTTATTGCCTAGATGTCTGAGCAGGAAAAGGGAATTCACTGTTAACATGATCAAGCACATTGCATAAGTGTGAATATCAGGGAACAATTTGTGGCCTTTTCAATTGTTTGTTGTGTCTGTTTTTAACATGGGAATGCTTGAATTATCTGCTTTCTCCTTAAAGGGACCTTTGACCTTTTTCTTCCATTAGCTAGGAGATTACAAGGCTAGTGGAGTGGAGTATAGGTAATTTTCTTTCAGCAAAGGCTGATCTCAAATCACCGTTAAGCACCCAGTGTGCTTGAAGAGTGGGAGGAAAAACAGAGATTTGGTTTGGGTCATTCTCTGAGTTTATTATCTGAGTTTACTCCTTAACTTAGTTTATCAGAGACATGTTCCCAAAAGCTCAGAGTCTAACCAGACACAATGATGCAGAGGTGGGCATTGTTGTTTCAAGGCTGTGATTTTTGATGAACAAATATTTCTTGCCTAAAAGGAAGACAAAGCATAACCTAAACATGAAGCACTTTCTTAGCAATTTTGCATTATGCTTTTGTCACTGGTACAGGAAGTGCCTGAGGGGAAGACAAGGCTTCTCCTGGACTTTCCTGTTTTGTGCTTCCTGTGGTCAACTTAAAATACAGTGCCAAATTATGTTTAGAAAGTTTTTAAAGAGGCAAGGTTAGCAAGAAATTACTTTGAACTTCACATAGGTAGTTGAGAATCACCCTCTATATTTCTGTGTTATTGCTACTTCAGTGAAACTCCTGGCTTCTTTTTGGGAACAGAGAGTTTCATCATAAAGAGCAAGCTGATAACCATCATTGTTGGACAGAGCCTAAACGCTTCAGTCCAAGGTTGTAGTTAGATCAAACAGGCAGTGCCCTCTGACACTTGTGACAACCTTTTCCTAGAGTTGGTGAGGCATGGCTCTGAACTGGCAGCTTGCAGAGCTGGCTGTACTGTTGGACCTGTGTGCTATGAAAGAAGAGCACAGAGTGGGTAGAATTTGTGTTCTTGTGAACCACTTGTATATCCCTACGGTTCTTCCTTTTGAGTTTCTGCAGGCGGTGTGAGAATGTTTAACACAGTCCTGTACGGGCACAGAGCTTGCGGGCTGGGCAGCGCAGAGTGAGGCATCAGATGCTTTTCTCAGGTAAAGGTGAGGGCAGCGTGGGTGAACAGGCTCTGCTCTGGACCTGACTGCACGGTCTGCAGAGTCATCTGGGAGCGCAGACCAAGCCAGTCTTGGTCTCTAGCACCGCACTGTGGTGTGCAGGACTCAGCATGTTGGAGCTACTCAAGCACTTCTCTTTCCTGCTCATTCATTGTGAGCCTCATGCTTTGGGCTATTGGTTGCTGCAAACCACAAATGCTAAGAGACAGCTTTTCTAGAGTCTGTTTCACGTCTGAAGAGCTGATTGACAAGATGGTTGGTAGGTTGGTATTTTCTATGTCACAATGTGTACTCTAGCTCACGTTGCTTATTTTCAGTTCCGTTTGCCTTGAGTTGCAAACACAGCAATTGAGAGTATGAAGGTGCATTTCAAAGGCATGGCTAATCTCTCAATATAGCTGTAATTGTAGCAGCTGCTTTTTAAAACAGGCATGCTCTGGCAATTCGTGCCAAAAACGTAACAAGAGTTGGCTATTATGCTGTTAAACACCAGGGGTTTTTTATCAATATGGTCACAGTTTACTGCCATCATGCTGTGGTTACTAAAGATAAGTTAAAGCACTCTATGTATAGTAGTGTTGTAGTATTAACGTAGATTCCACAAACTTCAGAATTTGGAGCGCTACATTCTCCCGCTGGTTCCTAACCATCTTTTTGCAATCTGAAAAATTCATTCAAAAGTAGTTTTACTCTGATTTCGTCATAACAGGGGTGAATGGCCCCTTGATGATTTCTGACAGATCAATAAAGCTTTGCCTTCCTGCTGATGAGAAATAATCCCCATATGAAAACAAGTACAGAGTGTGTTTTGTAGTTGTGCCCATGTCCTTCTGGCCTCTTCTGGGAATGCATGAATAATAAAATTAACTTCTCAGCATGCAGCGTAACCATGATTGTGGAACAGCCTTTCATTTCCAGATTCCACCTACGTACTATCATGAGCCACTTCCTATAAAGAAGAGGCATTAAAGACTGAACGGGAATAAAGCTCTAGGAAAAATGAAGTTTACTTTTCACTTGCTTAGAGTGTGCATTGCAGTATATGACTGTAGCATTTGTCTAGAAATTATATCCTGTTTGGGTGATGTTTACTTTATAGCAGTATTTGGTATCCAGAAAGAGGTTTAACACTGATATGCCTTTATTAGTACTCAGTTAAGTTTCTGAGGGGGAAAAAATCAGCACAGAAAAAAACGAAAGATGCCTGGAAGACCTTTACAGATCTCAGTCTCTTGGCTAACATAGAATTTAAACAGGAACACCCACAGTGGTTTTTAGAACATACCAACATAGGTGTTTTTAAATGTTTTGCCATAATCATTCCTAGGTGTTACCAAATGGTGGATAATGTTCATCTTTGTAATCAATAGTTTTGAGTATTTGTGCTTGTAATCATAACAGTGTGGGGGTTTATTTGCTGTCACAACATCAGCAAAGTGTTGTTTGCATTCAGCTGTGTGGCAATAGGCTGTTGGAAATATGTCCACCATGTATGTGTAAAAGTAAATATGACCAGTGAAACTCTGTGTGTTTGTCCTCAGTACCCTGAGCCTCACCTCTCTCCTTCTTACAGTATCTTTTTAATGAGCTGACAACAGAGCTTGTGTCACAAAGCAATCAGTTTTAGAAATAGTTTTGATCTTGTAGAAATCCTGACGAAAGTCTGTGAGGTCCACGCAGATGGTCTGGAAAACGAGTCACTTGCTAGTTCTCTGACTCACCCCCACAGAGGAACAATTTTATAATTTTTAAATAATTGTTAATGAATCATATGGAGGGCTGTAAAGGAAGATGTATGGCTCTCATTTTCATGCCAGTGCTTTTCCCTGACTCTAATAGGAATTTAGTGAATGGTAATCAAAGGAGAAAAGCACTTTCATGAACATCTGCAGGAGCACTGGGATCTCACAGAGAGTAGAAGTGGCACAAAACATGAAATTTCTTTGCTCTCTCTTTCTTGTTAGTTTTTTTTGGCTTTGTGTTACCTTTTCATGTCAGTATTTCTTCCCTTAATCATGGGACTGTTATTCACGTCTTGATTATTACACTTTGTCCATGATTTTACCTTCTAAGGCTTGTACACTTTCTTAGGTCTCAGCAGCAGTCTCAGCACAACAGAGTTGAGGTTCCACACCCAGGCTTTGGATCAGAGCCTAAATTGCCATGCTGAGCCTTACAGAAAGCTAAACTGGTGTCCCCACCACCCTCTTCATTTTAATGGGGTCTGCACTGTGTGATGAGCAGGAGATCTCTGTGCTCTACAGAGGTGGGGTTTCTCCAGGCTCTTCACCAAATATATTTGATGTTCGTTCTGTGCTGCTGCTCCTCCATGCTCCCAAATTTCCCTTCTGAGGTTCAAAAGATCAGGGGCAGTGTCCTAATAGAGCACAGCTCATTTCTGTCTCTGACGTTCTGCTTTTGCCCACTTGTTTGCATGAGAGCATGAGTCACTACCCTTTATTTGGTGTCATCAAACTGTAATGATTCAGCTCTGAAAAGCTGGATTTACAGTTAGCCAAATGAAACACACAAGTACATGTAAGTTTGTAAAGCAGAGGGCTTGTCCTTGTGGTTTTTAGAATAAAATATGCTGGTATGTCCTAAAAACCACTGTGGGTGTTCCTGTTTAAATTCTGTGTTAGCCAAGAGACTGAGATACATGGAATTCTTGAGTAACATGGCAGATACCCAATGTTCCAAGAAATCCTGCTGACGAATTTTTTATTGTGTCATGGTCTTTTCTGAGTAACTGTGAAAAAAAATGAAATATCTTTCACTTTTACAGGATCTAATGAACAAAATTCTAAATCTGCTTGCATTATTTCTGTGACCTGAGGTCAGTATTTCTTTTACATAATATGAATTTATGAATGCAGTACAGTAATAGCCCTTTCACATCTCAGTTTCAAAATGTAACATGAAGTGATTTGGTGGAATTAGAATGGAGTCATCTTGCAGTAATATTGTTAAAGCACTCTGTATCATATTACCCATTTGCAAGTTTTCAGTGGTGGTGTTTCAGTCTTCAAACATAGCTTAAAATGCCGTTTGACCAGGATAGTATTGGATATAAGATAATTTGTATAGGAAACTACTTTCTTTGCTTATGTAATAGTATTGACTTGGGAATGAAAATCCTACTTACTTGACAAAATATATCCATATTCATACGTGAACTTGAAGATTATTTGAAGACTTCTGACCACTTTGAAGTGAAGAGCCTGGTCTGGCTGATCAGGTCTGATCTGTAAAAACCTGATCTTTGCCTGTCTCTTAGAGAAGTCAGGACTCTACTGGTTTGGGTTGCTGGGAATGGCAAAGTTCTTATCCAGTGATGGCAGCCAGAATAGCTGGCCCAGGAATGTTCCCATCACCTTTATGAGGAAGAGTTTTGAGTCATGTCCAGGGATTTTCTGTGCATCACTGAGATATGTGGCTGACTGTATATAAGACTGGGGAGTTTTTAAGAAATCTGTGCTTCTCCAGTCAGATCCTGGTGCCACCTTAGGTCAATGAGGGATTTTTTAGCTTCTTTAATAAGTTTGGGAATCAGGTACATGCTTGCCATCTCAGAAGGGTGCACAGGTTGCTCACCAGTTTAAATGGGGCTCACATGCTTTGAACCAGCTATGGAACAAGTACTGCTTAATTTGTGTAAGCAGCTCCAAAGGTGGAAGGTTTGGATAATTCACATCTGCTCAGTTAGCTGTGGTTGTGATTTTTGTTGTCTCTGTCATTGCCAAACTCCTCCTCACCCTCCCAGTTTGGGATTCCGCAGTGTATGCTGGAAATGGTATGAGATTGTGTTTTTGAGGTTATGGTCTTTCAGGAAGATGAAATCTCCCAGACTCTGCAGGCACAGCAGTCTCTTCAGGTCCTAGAGTTATTGTTTGATCTATGAATGGCATGTTTGGCTCAGGAAGAAACAAAGCAGGAGGGATTTGCCTGTTCAAATACAGACTTCTGCTTTGGAGCTGGTTATCTCGGTTTCCTCAGTAGCCAGTGGAAAGAAACAGGTGTTGCTGGGATGTGACTCATCCCATCCAAGGCAGTGTCCCAACAACCATCTGGCCACTCAGACCATCACAAGCAGTGTGGTACAAGTTTCATCAGAGCACGACTTACGCATGCCAGAAGCAAATAATCCGCACTTCCTTTACAGGCTCAGAGCATCTTTGCCATTAGTCGAGAATTACATTGTGTTTATTTGACCCACACGTATTTCTCTTCACAATAATAGTTTGATTACTATTGTGATGGGTTTTCATTGTCTAATCTCTGTTACTTTTGTCAATTGAACAGATAAAGAAATATGCACAGGTTAAGAAATATTTTGGCTATTTTTAATGGAATAGATGTCCAAGTGTCTGGCCACGTGCATTTACGCTTCATCAACTGGGAGTGAAACTGCAGGTTTTCCATTCATAGCCAGTCAAGAATAACAATCTCATTCCTGTTAAACAGTTGTTCTTATTTTACCCTTGCGCTGGCAAAAGCAACTTCTGGAAGACTGAATTTGAATAGGGTCTCCACTACTTCAAGCCAAGAGAAGTTTTGTGTCGCAGGAAACTGCACACTTATGGCTCTGTCTATGCTACAGCTCTCGTTTTCAAGTGTGCCAAAAAGGATGGTATTCATGGGTAGTCTCAAGAGATTAATCTTTCTCTGTTAGCCAGTCTTGGTGAACAAATCCTGCCAGTATTCCTCTTTCAGGATCTTTACAGAATACTTTGACATCTAATGTTTCTTTTAGAATATGAAACCAGACCGGTAGAATTGCTGGAGTGTTAATTTACTACCTGGTGTCTGTCTCCTGGAGGAAGAGGAAAAAAAACTGGAAAGCAGTAGTCTCCCACTGGAATCTTGGCTTGAGGTGAATAGATGAATGACAACATCTTTGTTCTGCAGTAGGGCCTGTCTGACCTTTCCTTTCCTGTTGAGTTGTGAAACAACAAAGTAAACATTTAACTGAATGTGGCAGCCTGAGACAATTGGCCCTATTGTAGAAGGAACGCCAGCCCCTTTACTCTGCATAAATTCTCTTTGCTGGCAATGCTAATAGAGCTGCAGTGGAAGCAAGCCAGGCCTTTCTTTGGGCAAGACCCAAGTTTAAGCAGAAATACAAGTAGTGTGTGGCTTGGTCCCTGGAAGTGTCCTGGATGCAGCAGGGCTCCTGAGGATCACCCATGGTCAGAGCACTTTCAAAAGCATTTTGTTTGTAGCATAGGAAATCAATTTGCAATACTGAAGTCTTCAAAGTCCTGCCATGAAGGTTCTTGGGAGTGGCTGGATACGATTTCTTTACTAATAGAACAGTACCAGGATGGAATTGCTGAGATGTATTCCTTGTACAAAACAAGGAATCATTTCCGAACTGGCTTCCTCGATCTCATGGCACTGTCATGACACTGCATTCCCAGCTGAGGTGGGCTTCTGAGCATGAATAAAGCCACGAGTTCTAAAATGCTATAAATGTACCTGAGCCTAATGATCATCCAGCTCACATGTACGTAGTCTGTTCCCTTCTTCCAGGCTTAGCAGTTCATACCAGCCTCCGACTGTGCTTTGTGATGATTTGTCACAGTGTTGGAGTCTGCATAACCTCCTGAGGAACCCTTGCTAATACTGATGCACTACCCCGACCTTGCCTTTTTCCAGTCCATGAGAACATTTTTGTCCTGCTGTACATGTAGAAAATAAGCTTTGCAGGTAGAAAGGTACAGCCTGGAAATACACTTATTTTAATGGTAGTTCTGCCTATCTGATAAATCTGCTGCCCTGCTCTGTTTATTGTGTGCTTTTTTATTTTAGAGCAGACTGATAAGTGAATTCCTTTTAAACAGATTAGATGTCAGCAAGGATGGTACACATTTAATGGACATTTAATGCACTTACATTTATAAGGAGTTTTACTTTCTCCTCTCAGCTGTGCTAGAATGCAGATGCCTGTTTCTTCTGACTTCCTGTAATTAATTTGATTGACTGAATCATATCTGCATTTGGAATATACTTGCTTTCAGAGAATATTGGTCTTGTGCAAAAAAAAAAAAAAAGCAATGTATCAGCTGCATAAGGATCTGCCTTAAACAGATCCCTTGGTCCCTAAAGAGCCTTTTCCTCTCTACAGCACCTGAATATTCTCAGTCTATTCAATCATAAAGTTGTGGAGTACCTCTGTCATATATGCAGAATTAAAATATTTCAGGGAAAATATCAAAAAAGCAACAAAATGCGTGGTATATACACAGCTGAGCACTGAGCCCTGCCATTTTGTGAATAGGAAAGTCTTAGCTGTTTTGGACTCCCTTCCTGGATCCACTTTCTTTTCCTCTGAGACTGTGGTCTGGATGGTTTTCACAAGGATGTATTTCCCAAGCTGTTTTCTAGAGGGACTTTATCACACCCTTTGAATTGCCAAGCGCCTGCCCTGGGAAGGCGATCTTGCCCCTTCTCTGCAAGAAAAACTAAGGGTGTTAAAACTGACACTTCCTCAGTTTTTCAGACGTGTTGCTGCCGTGTTTATTCTTTCTGCACCACCCAATGTAAATGTGTTCCTGTTGGTCACAGAAAAAATTTTTATAAAAGATTTTTATACTCCAATATTCGTTGAATTGCTGTACCTTCGAGTACACAACATCATTGCACATCAGTTCATTGCCAGATGGGTACCTGCAAGCTTCCTGGGAGATGTCTTGGGGATTTCTTAAAATTTTTGTGACTTAGACCTATCACAGTTCTCACATCTCCTGTTTTGTGGAGCTCCATTTGAATGAGGATGGACTTCAAGAGCTGGACTTGTTGGATTGTAACTTAATGGAGTTTTTTTTTAGGTATTTTAAAGTGGGATTTGCACAACTTTTACAGTGTATAGAAACCATAACACCTGTTCTCCTCTGTGGCTTTAAATAGACCACGATGTTGTTTAAAGAGAAAAGGAGTCTAAACAGCTGACCCATTTGAGGTGTCCCATTTTTAGCAGTTAATGTTACAGCCTAAGGCTGGCCTTGCTGAAAGCACAGACACGACAAAGCCACTCCTGTGTGTTTTTCTTCTCTGTAGCAAGGTGATTGCTGAAGTACAATATTGATCAGGACTGGGCATGGAAACGCTATCTTACCTTTGCTTGTGTGGATGAAGGATTATGGGGAAAGTTGGTACTGCCAATTAATGCCTAAATACTGCACCTTACAATCTTCCCTGCCTGATTGCTCTATTTTTGGGTAACTACCTCCAAACTGAGAATGTTTTACAAAGTCAGAAGAAAAAGAAAAGAAAAAGAAATGAGCAATTTGGCTTTAGGGGCTATAATGTAAGAGAGGAGTCATCTCACATGGAGCTAGTGAAAAAGTCTTGTCCTTTGGTATCCTTGGGGAGATAGGCTCTTTGCTGTTCGTGCTGGGGGTTACCTGAGTGCAGTGAGGCATTGTCTACCTGTGTGTGACCCTTCTGCGTGTTCAGCACTGCAAGTCATGTTCAGTGGTTTTGCTCTTTCCCTGATTCTTTCAAGGAGATAATCTCTCTGTTTTAGACTTTCATCTCCAAAAGATTATTTTAACTTCTCAAAATGTAAAGGGAGACGGTGCAGATGTGAGGCTTGAAAACTATTGTTCATCTCCTTTCCTCGTGGGAAGGTTTATTGGAGTCCTGTTGGCAAGCAAAACACACACTTCTTTTTTTATAGAAGCAAAATTTATGATTCTTCTGGCGTGTTTAAATTCACTCAGTCCTTCTGGAGTTCATCCAACCCTAAGTTTTCAGACTTGAAACAAAACACAGGCATTGGTTTGTTTAGCTCTATCTCAAGTATGGAAGTTTTAGAGCTGTTTGGTTTTTTTTTTAAATAATGTTTTGCTTCTCTAAATAAGGTGCTTTGTAGGACTGACTCCAGGTTTTTTTTTTTTTTTTTTTTTCCCTAATACACCATAGCATTAAAAAACTACTTGTAAACTGTCAGGCCTTTCCTTGAAGAAAAGTATTTAATTCACTATTTCTAAAGGCAAGGTACTGGAGAAATTAGGATGATTTGTCCCTAGTGCTTCCTACTGTGAGGTGATTGTTCAGTCATTTGAAATTTATCGACACTGTCTGGGTTTCTTCCTGAGGCTTTTATCCAGCTCTCACTTGCTCTTTGCCTCCAGAAGTGACTGTATAAAACTTTAGGTGTCTGTGGTGTCAGATCACAGCAGAGTATCCCATTAGTCTTCTCCAGATTTAAATTCTAATGATTTTCTTTTTCAAGATCCACCTGTCTGACAAGTTTTGTTACTTAAAAAAGTCAGCTCTGTAGAGGTTTGATGTGTGTGTAGCTTTTCAAGTGAAGGTGCAGAAACGTTTTGGGATCTCAAAACACTGAGGCAGGACAAGAGGCAGATAAAGGTCTTGCCTGCACAAGAACCTTGCACAGAGCTGCTACAAGGGAGGGGGGTTTGGGTCGCAGAACTGTGTAGAGGTGGGAAGGAAATGACAGAGGGCATGTCCTGTCCTGCACCTCTACTCCTGGAGAGAACAGAAGGTATGTGTACAGACCCAGAAATTTCAGGTTAATTTGTAACTCCTGCCTTTTTCCCAGTCTTCAGCAATTCAGCCATCTGTGTGTATATCCAGCTGCTCTCTGCTGCCCCGAGGAGCTCTGCTCTGCTTTTTGTGGAACTCTGAACAAAGCCATTTCTTTGTTTCCCGCAGTTGTAAAATAGAATAGCAATTTAAACACGTTACACGAGGTTTTATGCAAGCCTAAAAAATGCCTTATGGACAAGAGTATTGTGCTGTTATTTCTTCAGTTGGTTTTACTGTCATGAAATTTTCACAGCAGCTGCAGTCACACAGGCTCAGGACGGGCAGTACCTATCACACTGGGTGTAACAAGACTTAAAACCAGATGCACACCGACAGGTCCATAACTGTTACTTAGGCTTTGAGGGAAACGCTGAGTTTTTGAGAGCGGGCTTTATACTAGACTTTTACTCTCCAAAGGTGTACATTCATGTCAATGAGACCTGAATTTTCATGAAATGAAGTTGTAGGATACCAAGGGAGAGTAGAAGGGGATGTTAGTTTCAGTTTTCTCTTGTTAACAGGAGAAGATTTTTACTAGAAATGAGAACTCAGGTTGTGTGAAGTAAATTTTTTCTCAATGAATAGCATTCCTTTGAATAAAACATCCTGGGTTATCAGACTACCTATTTAACATTTCTGTATGTCCTAATATTTGCCTAATAATTAATGATTAAGATGTAATAGTTCTATTTAATTCCTGTGTTAAGAACATTTCTTGGGAAAATAGGGTTAATGACAAAGGAAGATAGTTGAGTGTCAGAATTTTGTGTTTCTTGTTTCTCAAAACTGCCTTTTAGATGGGTGTTTGACTATTTGGTGAGGATGAGTACAATCCCATCTACGAAAATTTCTGGCAAATTAAGAAGTAATGTAGTCTTAGATATTCTTATTTTCGTATACATTTTGGAAGACAGGGAGCTGTTGTGCAAGAATGCTCTGAATCAAACTTTGTCAAGTTTGTCTCTCCACGCTTTTTGTCAGCTGGTTTCTGAGCAGGTGTGGTAGCTGGTGTGTTATTACACAGGAGTCTGTTGTGACAGGAAGTCAAGGAGAATTTTACTGACATGAGCTGAGGACAGCAGAGAACTGTAAATGAGGCAGGAGCCGCAAAATCCATTTCAACTTGGTTTCCACTAATTCAGCTACTCCCAGAGATGCTTCCTCTGACAGATCAGCAAACTCTGTTTTCTATGAAAATGGCAGCATAACAAGCTGCAGAGTGTGTATTCAATATTTCCTCCTTGGTCAAAAGAGCATCCTTTTCCTGCAAGGACAGACCAGGTAGAAGTCAGTTTACAAAATCAAAGTGACACAAGTGTAGCATTAGCAGAACAAAATTAAGTGGTCAGGAGAGATGCCCACTCTTAGCCGGTTCTGGTACATGCCTCTCTCTGTAGCAAAAAAAAAGAACAGAAAATTAGAAATAACTTCTGGTTAATGTGCTTCATGAGTTCAGTTTGCAAACCCACACACACGCAGAAGTAACAAGTTTGTCTCAGGGTGGCATGCAGTTGTGTCACTTTGAATTTCATTCATTCACATTCATTTGGCTCCAAATAATATAGTTTGATTCATGTTCATCACAAGTGCAAAATTTTGGGATATATAAAATACTTGTGTTATTTCCATACGAAGTTGATGACAACAAAGTGACACTGCAGCCAGCAGATCCCTTCTCATTGGCCCGGCATTTGACCAGCATTCTTGCTGGATATGCAGTGTGTGTTAATTAGCATTAGCTTTTTAAAATATGTGTAAGAACTATTGTCTCCCACCAGAAAAACAAAAATTGTTGCTCAGAAAGCCAGTAATAAAATACTTGATTATTTTTGTGTAAGACAAGTAGTCTTTTATAAGGATTATATGCTCATACTTCTATGAAGGTGCAGATTTAATCTATTTTATGATGAAAGATTAAACCCACAGATCCCAGTTGATAGTGGATCTCTAGCAATAAGTAGCTATGCCATTTTATGGCTAGTAGCCAACATGAGAGTTAATAGTAAGGGCACACTTGTACCTGTTCCACAGTGAAGACTAACTTGAATATTGCCTGTAAGGCAAGAGTCAAACACTCTGTGAGGAGCTGGCTAAACATTCTTGGAATGGATGAGTTGTTTTGCAGTGATTTTGCTAATTATTGGTTAATTTATCTGCTTAGTTTTAGAATAGGTCTCTTCAGACTAAAATGTCCATGTAAAACGTTTTATTGCAAATTCCTGATGGTCAGTTCTGGTTCCTTTACGTTACAATATTTCTTTGTTACAAATAACACGTTCACTTGGTTTGAAATGGCACTTCTGCAATACATTTATTTGCTGGTTCTTATTATAAAATATAACTCCACATTAGTATAGCTTTTGAGTTACACAGTTTATTCGTGCTTTTGGGATCTGGAAATCTTGAGGGGCTTTTTTTTGTTGTGCTGGTTGGTTTGATTGTGTCTTCTGTGAATCCTGTCCCCCTGAGTGTGCTGACACAGTTTCAGTAGTTTATCCATTGGATATTACAAATAGAGCAGAAGGTGAAGCACTGAGGTGTAAACTCTGAGTGACATGGTGGAAATCCACGTGGCTGACTAAAAACCTGTTATCCAACTTGTGAAAGCATGAGTCAGATGGGACGTGAAGGAGGATTTGCTGCACTGGGACTATTCTCCAGTGGGTATTGTGCATATTGTCCAGTTTATGCACAGTTCAGGAGGCAGCAGTGGTAGAACCCAGAGGTTCTGTCAGTTATCCAGGGATCTGTGGTGTCAGCAGTTTACTGGTAAGTTTATGCATAATATGCTCACAACAGTGGCAGTGATTTGGAGCCATATTAGGTGGTTTAACTAATACTCAGAAGTAGAAACACAATACAAGTTTTTGAGATTAATTCAACATACCCAAAACCCCAAAACCTTCTGCACGAAACCAGACAAACCCAGCACTTTAGTGTGAAATATTAATGCTGTGACCTTAGTGTGAAAATACAGAAAAATAAGCAGTTACCACATTTGCTGATATATTAGAAACATAGCAGTAGCAATAGATGAATAACTTGTCATGAGCAGTTAATTTTAATAAATTTATTGGTATGTTAGCCTTTTGGTTTTGGAAAGTGAAGGGTTTCCTCTTGGAGGAGGGAGGGCACAGGGCTATCTGTTTCTATGTCTTATAAACATATTCCTTTTATTTTTAAGGCAAATACAGTAATACAAACTCTACTGAATGGTTTTAATTGACATAGGGTTTCCAGAGCAAGACAAAAATGTATGTGCTGTCTGGATTCAGTCCAAAGCATCTTTACTTCTGAGCTGGCTTAGGCCAGAGAGACAGGATGTTCCACAGAGCAAAAACCATGTGATTAAAGAACATGAACAAACACAGAGTATATTATTAACAAAACACCAGACTGCATTTCATGTTGGGTTTTCTGACTCGTGACCCATGGAGTTGACTCAAAAAGTTAACAGAGAGACAAAGGTCCAGTCTGTTCTAACATAACTAATAATCACAAAAGTTCCTCTGAAGCCTTCTCTCCTGTATGGTGGTCTTAAAGAGCTGTTCACACAGGTCCTGACAGAGGTGTAAATACATCCCAGTGAGACTCTGTGCTCAGGAACATGTCCTGAGAGAGTGTTACAGCATCTGCTGCAGAGGGGTTTTATCTTGATTCACCGTTCTGTGTGTGTCTAGAAATTAGGCTCCCTGTTGCCTGCAGGCTCATCATGCTGTCAACAGTATCTTCATTTCTCCCTTGTGTTCTGACTCACACGCCTGTCAGTGCCATCCTGTCTGTCCTACTTCGTGGCCTCTTCCATTTTCAGGATGTGGCTGAATCCTCCACATCCTGATCAGCAGCTGTCTAGGCCACGATCTGTGTGGGCAGACTTTGAGTCACTCTGTTTTGTGGTGAGGATGCATGTAATTGAGGCATGAGGTGAAGGGTGTATGGTGTTTGAAGACTTGTGGAACACTTGAATAGCAGCTACCAAAAAATTTTGATCATAAGCAGGTAGATAAGATGGATTAGTCTTGGCTAGTCATGTCCGCCCTTACAGAAGATAATTGAAACAAAATTAACATTTTTGCAGTTGTTGATAGTGTTGGGAGGTTCTGCTCCTGGGCATTTGCATGCCTTTGACCCCAGAACCTGGAGACATCCATGAATCTTCACCATGTAATTATTTTACTTGCTGTATTTTCCTGAAGAATAAAAGAAACCTAAGATGTAGAAACAGATAACCCTGTGCCCCCTCTCCCCAAGAGGAAACTCTTCACTCTCCAAAGGTTTCTTCAGGAAATTCAATCAGTGTTGGAGTGGCTGTCTCCCATTCTGTCCACATTCATGCCTTTTCCTGGGAGGCTGCACTTCCACTCTCCTCTGCTAGCAAAGGGCTGAGGTGCCAGCGAGCCTGTGAACGTGTGTGAATCCTGGTGGTCTTTTATAAAAACTGCATTCTGCTCTCTGGACAGTGAGTGGATCTCAGGAAAGGGCACATCAGGCCCATTTTCATTCACTTGTCACAGAAGGTTACTTTATTACATATGGACATATGTATTTGGGGTGTTCCTCCTCAAGGTTACACAAATATTATAATTTTTTCCATTGGTATTTAACACTTTTAGCCAAATGGAGAGCTGTAGCTGCAGTTGAATTCCTCTTTAGTGTTCCAGGCTCATCATATTAAACATGCATTTTAGCCAGGAGGGAAAGGAGCTGTGGAAGCAGTGGGTGTTAGATCCCTGACAGGCAAGGCGCTGCTGTTGAAGATGACAGCTTTTCCTGTACTGCCCAGAGCATCACTCAGGAGCTGTCTCCTCCCTCGCAGAGAAGCCAGCTGCCTTCCCACCCCATCCCCGCTGTTAGTCAGCAGATGCACTCCGCTCTTCCGGATCCAGAGTAGAAGATATTGTTAACGCGCTTCCTCGCTCTGCTTTGTAAAGTAATTCTTCGTCGTTAATGCTGAAAGGGAGATTTTCCCGAGGCTTTCTGGGCAGGAGATTGCTTTGAAAGCAAGGAGAGGTCTGTGGAGCAGCACGTCCCAGGGCTCCGGGGGGTGGCCCGGGGTGGCCGCCGGGAGCGGGGGGTGCGAGCCTGAGTCACAAAGCTGCAGAACCGGGAGGGCCGGGCTGGCAGCGCTGCTCCTGCCTGAGTCACCCGGAGCCGGCAGCGGGGCAGCGGGCGGCCGCTGCAGCCGGGCGTGAGAGCTCACAGCCAGCACGGCTCCAGAAGCGCCCGTCTGCCTCGCCCCAGCCCCTCGTGCCAGGAGCAGTGCGGCCAGCAGGACCAGGGAAGTCCCCGTGCTCGGCACTGCTGAGGCTGCACCTCGAGTCCTGTGTCCCGTTCTGGGCCCGCAGTTCAGGGCAGATGTTGAGGGGCTGGAGGGTGCCCAGAGAAGGGACACAAGGCTGGTGAAGAGTCTGGGACACAAGTCCTGTGAGGAGCGGCTGAGGGAGCTGGGGTTGTTTATCCTGGAGAAGAGGAGGCTCAGGAGAGACCTCATCGTTCCCTGCAACTCCCGGACAGGAGGGTGCAGCCAGGAGGGGGTCGGGCTCTGCTCCCCGGGCACAGCAACAGGACAAGAGGACACAGCCTTAAGCTGTGCCAGGGGAGGTTTAGGATGGACAGCAGGAAGAAGTTCTGCACAGAAGGGGTGACTGGGCACTGGAATGGGCTGCCCAGGGAGGTGGTGGAGTCACTGTTCCTGGAGGTGTTTAAGGAGAGCCTGGACGTGGCACTCGGTGCCATGGTCTGGGTGACAAGGTGGTGTTGGGTCATAGGTTGGACCTGATGATCTCAGAGGTCTTTTCCAATTGTTTCTGTGATTGTCTCCTTGAGAAACAGTATTCAATTGCAGGTAATTGGTAGTGCTCTGGTTTGCCGTGGCTTTCCGCCTGTTCATTTGTGTTGGGTCTGCACAACTGCTTTGTAAATGTGGAAATGTGCTGATGAGCTTCCAACGCAAAATAAAACCTACAGTGCTTTCAGATCTCAAACACCAGAACTGTGCGGCTTTCTGTGAAGCTCTGGTTCAGGTTTGCATGTAATAGTGAAATTAAAACTTGGCACTACTTTCAGGCTCATTTAGAGAGTTTGTCCCTAGGTAATGTAACAATTAAAGGACCAAATTATCCTTCAGTGCTTGCATTCTTCAAAAAAAGGCAAATATTTTAGAATCCTGTAGCAGTCAAGAGGTACCAGTGAAGTCAGCTGGCCTAAAAATTATTTCATGTGTCCTTGGTATGAAAATGTATTGAAATTTCACAACAAAAAGGCAAACATAACACTGTGACCTGTTTTCTAGCCTTGGGACAAGATTAAATTTGAGCTGGTGACAGGTATCAAAGTATTTGCTTAAGCAAACAGAGTAAAAGTTACGTTAAGTCTTTTGGAAGGTTCAGTCACCAATTTCTGCATGATTTGCATGATAAAATCTCAAAGAATGGAATAGAAACACTTTTCATATGTAAAGTAACAATCATCAAGTTCTTCCAGAATGTTCTATCTTCATACTGAAATGTTCTGCAGATTTTTCCGTAAGTTAGATGGAGTAAAAAGGCAAATTTATCATCCTAAAGGCAGTTTTCTGATGGTATCCCAAACAGATTAAGCTGCAATTGCGTTTCCTTAATACAAACATTTTGAAAGTAAAATTGCTTTTATTAGGAGTTCTTTCACTATTAATGTCACAATATTTTGTTTACTAGCAGAGAAGTTCTAGTCAGAGGCCATAAGTAACATTTTTTTTGTCTCTTTGTCTCTCCTTGTAAAGCCTCTCAATTTCTTAATGACACTTAAACTTATTCCTGTTTTTTAATAAAGTTTTCCATGGTGCAGACTTAGAGTTGTTTTAACTATTTCTTGGCTATTGTCTCGAAATACTTGAGAGAGGTCTTAGTCCTGGGTTGTCCTGTTTGTACTTCTAAAGATTAGTTTTTCTCTCTGACCTATGAAGCTTTCTTATTTTTCAATGACTTGCAAAAAATGAGCATTTGCAATGAGATCTACAGACATCTCATAGGGCTCCAGGATGCTGATTCAATAATATCTCATTTTAGTACTATTTAAATATCACTCTGAGTTTAAGCTATGATATGACATATGATGTGATATATGATATGATATGCATCATCTTGCATTCCAAAATAGAGATAACTATGAGAAATACCTACCTTTTCTGTATTAGTTGCCAGATTTTACCTTATGAATGTCATAATGGACAATCTGATTATTACAGATGTTTTCATAGATCGATGCATTTGTTTTTATACTAATGTACACTTCTGATTGTCTGCTGAAAGGTAGAGGGTTGTTTTGCTTTGGGTTTCTTTTCCGGTTCCTCACTGCCTCTTACTTCTGTTATCTGTTTCCCAAGCTGGTTATGCATACTTGCTGCTATTTTTAGCTTCTTTCTGGCTTTCATTAATCCTGACTTTCCAAGATTGTAATTATGACATCTGGGACAAACGTTTTCTAATTAAATTCAACTCTCTTGAACTGCCCTGATTTATAGGATCTGTCTAAGAGAAGACATTCTAAATATAATTTGTCATTGCTAGAGATGCACCTTTTCCTGACACAGATATAGTCAGCAGCTCGAGGTTTGGCTGCAAACCTACTTGGTTTCTTGTTTTTCAGGTCAAAGTAACATCCAGTCAGGCTTTGCATGGCATGAGGCAGAAACAGGATTTTCTAGCATGGTGAGTACTTGTAGAATCAACAGGCTGATGATTTCTAATGACCAAGAATTCAGGAGACACTGCATCCTAAGTACAAACAAAAGGGGGTCAGTAATCTGCCAGGTAAATTCTCTTTCACCCCTACATGTTTTAAAGGTGGCTTCAGGGAGGAATCTAGGAAAGGCTCATTGTGGAATGACTTAATGTGAGCTCTCATGGGGATGGAAAGGAGCACTACCAGGAGGAAGTTCACAAATGGAGGTTGAAGGAGCTGTTTAAAATTATAATATGGGTAGGGATTTAATGATGGTGTTCATGAGAAGACCTTAAGTAGGGATCATGTAGCAGAAGATGTTTATCCCTTTAGTACTCACTGATTTCAATTGTAAACTCTTCTCTTTCATTACTTTGTTAGATGTAGACCTTTCCAGCCTCTTTTGCCTTTTTTTTTCCTTCCAGAGAACATAGAGCAGAAGTGTCTCTTATACCAGGTTTTAGTTTGCTGCTTTTCCAGGCCATTTTCATTGAATGGTTCCAGGAATAGCTAGGAAAGATCTTGCAAGGTCACAGAGTTCCTCTATGTTATCTCCTTGGCCCAAGGCAGGATCTAATAACATTAACATGCTCTCAAGCATCCTGGCAGACAATCTTAAAAGTCTCCAGTGATACAGACTCTCCTATATCCCTAAGCAATTTAAAATTATTTTTAATATAAATTTTTGCCCACTAACTTATAAATGAGAAATAATATAAATGAATAATCTAATATGATTTCATAAATTGTACAGGAGCACTCAGGTTTTGACATGAACAGCAGAGATACAGGTTTATGAACTTGACTGCTGTATTTATGAAAGAAGGAACGATTAAGTTATGTGTAGTCTGCTGCAATAATGGTTACAGGCATGTTCCTTGGAACCGAAGCCCTCTGAGATATGGTCTGCTGATGCACAAGAATTACATCCACGGGCCCTCAGCCACTGCCACTCTGCCCCAGGATGGTCAGTAAGTGCCACTTGCTTCTTGGGTAGAGAAAAACAAGAGTATAATGTTCAGTGATGCAGCAGATGTTTCAAAGTCCTCCTCAAGGAGGAGATTACCCTGCTACCTAAATTAGGCATATTATGGAATTTCAGAAAAGCAAAAAGAAATGTCCAAGCTAGGTTTGAATTGGCTAAGAAAGTTTTGGATTTAAACCATGTTGGCAAGGCCTATGATACTGGCTTTTGACCTGAGTTTTACAGTCTTTTATTTGTCTGGTGCCGGTTCTGTCCTTCAAACACAAGGAGCAAGGAGCTGAGCAGGAGAGAAAATACAGTTGGATGATGCACTTGGATTGCTGTAGAGGAATCATTTACCTTTGCATTGCTTACTTGCCTCCTGTCTGGTTTACCGTGACCTGCAAGGGAACATTCCTCTTCCACAGCCAAGGCAGTCAGGCAGAATTAATTGAGCAATTAAATTATCAGGTGATGGAAATAAAAAATCTCATCCACATAGAAGGGTTTAGCAATCTGGCTCCTTTCAGTTTCTGACTTACTATTATGTAATGTGTGTGTAGCTACCAGGTGCACTCCGTGCAAAACAAAGAGGGAAGCAGCTGTTCAGACTTAAGCTTTAGGGGACATGACATCCATGACTTCTGTCGACTGACCACAGAAGAAGGTGACAGTCAGGGTTTCTGAGGAGACACTGTGATTGTGGACAGTCCATTTGATAGAACCTCCCTTCCCAACTCTTCCTTTCTGTGGAGTCTCCTATCAGGAGTTTGCGGCGGTGGCTGAGATAACCAACACGTAATAAACCCTTTCTTTCCAGCTGGGTGTGTTGCACCTGGAAGTATCCATGAAGGGGTGAGAAAAGTTAGTGTCCAAGTGCTGGTGGGTTTATACAGAGTTGCAAATGGAAGAAATTCAATTTGGAGAATAGTAACAAAGATAATGATTGTCTTGGTGAAGATCCATTTGGTGTGACAAGCAGAGGCAAGCTAAGATGCATCTGTTTTCTGAGAATATTGATGTGACATTTGGCTATGCCAGCTATCCAGCTTGGCAATTCTGGGAGTGATACACGTAATAAAAGCGTATCAGAATTCTAGATCCCGCTTCCTGTGCAGAGCTACCAGTCCACAGATTATTGTTTTAGCTACAAAATTGATAATGGTAAAAACCACACCTGTCCACAGCATCTACGTGTTGCTGCACTTTTGACATTCTCAAGGGAAATTAATTCTGAGGAGAGATCCAGATTCAGTATTGTCCAGTATGCTTTAAAGTTGAGGGAGAGACTAGCCCTGGTCATCTCTTCTGCTGAGGAAGATGTATGCACGAAGTTCCAGGGACCAATATTATATTAAGACTGTGTGCTCCTGTATCTGAGAACTGGCTCTCTAGGCTTTATTTTTAGTTTCATCCATGGAAAGTAAAGGATATGGCCTGGCTGTGGTTCATGGACTAGATTTGGTGGCAGTGTTTCTCTTTAGGCAAGTGGGTGGCTTGAGAAGCCGTGCAAAAGTTGCAGGAAGACACTATTATCTCCTATCCAACTTGCCCAGAGATAAAGTAGTGACAAAACTCTACTTGTATAAATATATTAATTTTCATCTCTGTCCTTCAACTGTGAAACTTGATCTCTAGAACTCTCACTGAAGACATTTACTTGACACTTGCAATTTAAACAAGCCTGTAGTCTAGTATTTTAGGATGTTCACTTTATCTTTGATCAAAAAGTTCTCCCATTTTATTGCCTCCATGTAACCTGATCACTTAAGCAAGTCTCCTGGTGCACTTGGAGTTTTAATTTAAAAAAACAGGTGTGGGAGGTTGGAAGCATTTGCCCGTTGTGCATGGGAAGGTTGTCAGCCTCTTGGCCAATGTGAAAACGAGAGCCAAGGGAATAGGGTCTGTCTGAAGGAATTGGCTTGAGGTTATCATGTCCTCTCTCACCATAACACTTCAGAAGGAGATTTTCTTGACTTTGCAAGAGATGTAACTCGGCTTGGTGTGGAGTGGATGTGATCTAACTCTGTCCCTACTGTCTTTAAGAAGAGATTGTTTAGATAGGTTCTCATCCTTATGGCAGCAAAGGACCAATCCTCTCATGGGCTGAGCTCTCATGGAGCACAAGCATCTTCCATCCATGTTCTCTCTTCCTGTTTGACTAACACATGATTCCACAGACCTGTGCATGTCTACTGCTTCCCGCGGTACCTTATTGCATCAGCTGATCTTTTCTAGCTCTGAAAAACATTTTACTTGTAATTTCAATTTGTTTAGCTTTAATTTTCAGCTCTAGGTTGAACCAGATGCTTTAGAAGCTGTTGCTGTGTGTCTTATGCAGGAATTCAACAGATAAAATTCTTTATTTAGATTATTGCAAAATATTATTCAGCTCTTAAGTGATTTCTGCCATTCTCCACCCTGAGCTTTTCAATGGTATTTTTCAGTTTTGGATCCTAGACCTTGACTCAGGCTGCAGTGTCATTTTCATCTGTTCCAGGCCTAGAGGGAAAAATACTCCCTGCTGGTTGAGATATTCCAGGGCTGCAATCAGACCCCTTCGTGTAGCTCAGCCTCAGAAGAGAGGAACCAATTGCTCATTTACCCTGTTCAATCTTCAGACAAAAACCTGACCTAGAAGTGGCATTAAACTTTCATATAGACTCAAAGCCATGGATTCTCACTCAGCAAGCTCTGCTAGTCGTGTGCCCAAAGAGGTGATAATTTTACTGATAAACTGAGTAACTGTGTACCTGAAAAAATCACTTATTCCTCATGGGAGAGGTGGAAAAAAGAAAGAGGTAGGGAAGTCAAACTAACAGCAAGCCTGGTTTTATTATACCAGGCAGGAGATTAATTATATTATTTTGAAGTCTGACCTCCAATTTTGTATATAAAGGTCATGGCTCTTGTTGGAGAGATCAATTAATGTATCAGAGTATCAGGCTCAATGCAGAGTGTCCAGGGCACCTTTGCTGCTGTTTATCTGCTGTTTATTTGCTGTAGCAGATAGTTAATCTGTTTGCTACCTGTTCTATTTCTCTTGCTCAAGAACATTAGCAAATGTTTATTTGACAGAATGTTCTGTTCCTCTCCTATTTTTTTTCTTTTTCTTTTTTTTTTTTTTCTTTTTTACCTCATCTGTCCTAAGAGAATGAAGGCAAATCCCAGAGCAACTCCAGGTTGGACACATCATGTTGCAAGCTGGACTGTAGTCAGAGCGATTTTGTTACTGCTGGTCGGGAAAGAGTAGAAAACAACGGGCTGCCAAACGGAGAAAGGGCCTTCAACTAAAGGGTAGGAAATCAGAAGAGAGGAGATGCTTGCAGCACTTTGACCCTCCTGAAAACACTCAACAAATTGCATGGCAAGGTGGATAGGTTATTTACACCAGTGGAAGTAAAAGGCAGACTTGTGAGTAGCAGCTACCACTGTCCACTGTTGGAAACAGCACTGCTACCTGATCTACTGTGGCTGCCCTCCTGTCGTTTTAGTGGGAGCCTGGGCTTGAAAGATCTCACTCAAAAATATCCAAAGCCCCCAGTGCTAGTCCCAGAGGCATTGCTTTGCAGTAGACCAATTAATTAATTCTCTTCTAATGCCGTTCATTCAATGTGCACTGAAAGTGTGGCACATCATGCAAATCCCTGTCACTCTTCTGTGTACATATGATGCCAAGCAAGTGGCAGCTACCAGTGCTGGTTAACACTTGAAAATGACAGAAATGACTTGAAAAAACAATGACCAATCCTGGCTGCTTCTGGCAGAAGGGGAGTGGGAAATGATAGGCTGGCAAATGACAGGCTAGCAAATGACTTGTCAGAAACAAACATTTATATGATACATGGTGAGTGCTAGAATGCCACTGTCACAGGTGGACATTTAGGAGGGAAACAAAATAATGATAAGATGTTAAACCCCCTCATCTCTTTCCCTGTGCTCCAGGAAAAGGTAAATTGTACTCATGACCCAACAAATGTTGTCAAATTTAGTTCCTACAGAACAATTTGCTGAGCCATATACTCTTGTCCAGTCAGAATGCCCCTGCTTGTTTCTGTGGTTTAGATTCTGGAGTGTTTGAGGGTTGCTTTGGTGTTTTAGGCAGGCACAGGCCCTGAAAAGGCTGACAAGCTTTGAGAGCAGCCTGGGGATGTCCTTTTTCTGTTACTTCATCTCTGTCCTTTTCTCTGCTTTCAGTGGATGCAAGAGGCAAGGAAGGCTGTGTGGCTTTGGGGCAGTCCAGGAATATTATGGTACCTGTCCGGATCTGTTTACACCAAGTGGCTGTCATGCATCCCAACATCTCTGTCTCCATAAAGTATCTGATTGTTTGGGATGGAATGTAGACATGTACATGTAGCTATCCAGCTAGTCTCTACCTTGTTGTTAGATATTTTCAGGCAGAAAGAGGATGACAGCCCCTGCCTCTCCTGTCTGACAGGCACTCTGTATGGGTGGAAGAGGCTAAATTAAAACCAGCAGAAGTGGACTTTCCAGTTTTTCTTGATAACTGGTGTAAAGGAGAGAAGGGAGCAGTCTGTGCACTGCAATTAACATCAGGTGCTATTGCAACTCATCCTGTAATGCGATATAGATACAATCTCAGCAGAAAATTGAATGCTGCGCTGAGTCAGAAACAGAGCAATGCTGGGTTTTGAAGAAAGTAATTAGCCCCAGGGACCCAGTGGTTTCTCATTTCCCCTGTGGCAAACACAGGGAAGTGGGGCAGTATTTCCCATAGGCTTCCAAAGTAAATTTAGACAAGGTACAGAGCCAATTTATAAATCAAAGTTTTAATGAATACTTAGCAAGAGGCAGGCACACCTTTGGTCTTCCTGCAGTGTCCACCAAGTACCACTCAGTGCCATTCTGCTTTTTTTTGTGAGCTCTGAGTGCCCCATCTCTGTCTGGGCACTGAGCCAGCCCAGGCCCCTGCTAGAGAACACAGCCCAGTGCAGCAGTGCTTTGACAGCATGTGACAGACCTGTCAGGGTCACCATTCACCACCCTTGCCCATGGCCAGATTCTGTGAACTGTGCTCACCTCACCACTTCTTCCTGTCAGCCCTTGGTACAGCAGTGGCCCAACCCTCCCTTGTGCTGCCCTGCACTTGGCCTTCACAAAAGCAATGATCTGAGGTTTTGCAGAACTCACTGATCACGAGTTCTGCTTTTTTCTCCAGCAGAAGATCAGAAGCATGCAGAAAAAAGACTCTTGGTAGCCAAGAAAACTTTAATCTTACTAAAGACAGGGTGTACTGGGCTGAAAGCTGCAGCTTGCAATTGATACAAGAAGCAAAGAACTGAGCTATTCAGGTAACACAGCAGGGATGAGAGTTGTCTTTATTTATGCTCTGTCTTTCAATGAGAATTAAGTTTAGAGCTCAAATATACAGCCTGTGCCTGCTCTGGGTGACTGCAAGTTCCACCATCCAGGACTCTTGCTCCTGATTTCCTGACATAGCACTTGTCACCTTTTAGTGGTTTTTCATATCCGGAATAAAATCTGCAGGGCCTCTGAGGCATAATCACATCCTTGTCTCTTGTGAAATGCATAGTCAGTTTGAGGCACTGCAGTGAAATGAAATGCTGTATTTCAGTGAGTTTGCCACACTGGTTTGTGTGTTCCTGCACCTCTTTCCCCAAAGCTGCACGCAGCAGCAACAACCAATACCTCACACGATTCATATCTTACAAGCCAGAAATTAACACTTTTGTTCAACATTTGTCTGGAAGTGCAATGGCCAGTGTAGCCTAGTCTGTGTGTTGCCTCACAGGACAGTTTTTCCCCAGCCTTCTTTCATTCAGTTGATGGACAAACAAAATGTGATAAAGATCACAATCTGAAATATAATTATTTCCCTAGTTTTATATCTTCAAATATTGGTCGCAGGAGTTTGCTTAGAAGTAAATGCAAATCTCATCATTTGGACTGTAAACTGTTGTGGCCTTCTCATCCCAAGCACATTCTCAATCTTCTGGATTCTCTAAGTGCCCTCTAGTGACTAATTCTCTGAACTGTGTTGAGTTTCCGTTGTCAGTGAGAGACCAGCCATTGGAGGGGTGGCTGGTGAGGGCAGGAGCTGGATAAACGTCCTCACATTATTCTGAGGGCAGCACTAGTTTGTTCTGCAGAAGCAAACAGAAGCGTTTGTTGAGCAGTCTGCAGAGAGCTCCGGGCAGCAAAGGAATGAATGTATATGCTCTGCTGTTGTGGAAATGTCTGAGATGAAACATGAGTCAAATCAAATACAAACCACTGGAAGAAAAACTATTCGGCTGTCACTGCACAACACTTGAACGGTTTAGGGGAAGTGTGGCATTAATAAAATTTTCCTGAATATTAAAGACTCATGTTCATATATTCTATAGTAATTCACTATGTTGAATTTAATTTCTCAGTAAATTGACAACTCAATTTTAATGCAAATAGATCAGTGCTGTTAGCACTGCTTTTCATTCTGCAGCAAAATGCTGTTTCTTATTTCTGGTAGTGCTTTAGGTATGGGTTTTTTGGTTGTGTTTTTCCTTTTTCTAAGTAAAAATTCGAGTGTCTTTTTAAATGCTTAGTTGCATCCATTAATATAGCCAGTGTAGGAGTTTGGTTCAGGAACTGATTTATCTGTGCTATTAGAGTCATATGACAATGTGCTGAGGGCCAGATATGGAGGTGATGTGCAGACTGGCACATACAAGGTTTCTTTATGTTCTTATATTGTATTAGCTGCCCACCAACTTCTTTACGCCTACTCAGTTGGCAGGTAAGGGATGCTGGGGCGGTGTAATTTACGTGGTAAGCTCATCTCACCATATAAACATTAAGAATATATAATTGAAATGCACCTCACCTTGTTTGAACTTGCTTCTTTTTTTTCTGTCCTACTCTGTATTTGCACTCTGCTCAATACTATAGGCCATGGACCTTATTGGCATGACTGGGTGTTTACAGAAATATAAATTTTTTTCTTCAACTGATAGCGTAAATGTTGTGGAAAGCAGAGTTTCATTTGGATTTATCAGTGGAGTGAAAGCTCCCATCTGCCTGGAATAGATGTACAGGGAGAGTTCAAGGGAAGAAGGCAAGCTGGGATTGGCTCTAGAAATGATCTGGAAAAGTGGACTGTGGAAGGAGCAGGTACAGCTGGGATTTAGAGGGCACGTCAGCCTGTATGATGAACACCTGTATTCATCCATGTAACTCCGGGGGTAACCAGCAACAGGACACGAGGTCGGGGAATGAAGCTGAGCCAGGGGAAGTTCAGACTGGACATTAGGAGAAGGTTCTTCACTGAGAGGATGGTCGGTCACCAGAACAGGCTCCCCAGGAAAGTCATCATGGCACCAAGCCTGTCAGAGCTCAAGGAATGTCTTGTTATATGGCTTAGTTTTAGGTGGACCTGTGATGAGCAGGGAGTTGGACTTGATCATCTGTATGGGTCAGTTCCAGCTTGAGATATTCCATGATTCTAACTCTAGCAATTTTTGTCATTACCTGAACTAATTTTAAATAATGTAAGACTGTCATGAACTTGCCATTGAAGAAATGTCTTGGTCCCTGATTTGCAAACTTACAGGTGTTCTAGGGTTGATCTGTTTTAAATTAGTATAGTGCAACAGAATGATAGCACCAAGAAAGTTGATCAATAATGTGACTTTTTATTAACTTCACTGGACAGAATGAGGAATTTACTGCATAAAAGAGAGAGTTGCACCAAGCTTTCCGAGGGATTACAAGAAAATTTGGAGCACTGACCTTGGTTAGAAAAAGACTATTTAAAAGAGGCAGGCCTGATGCTTGGTAGCAGGTGTACAGGGCTTTACTCCTAGCTTCTTAAGTGATCATGCTGCTGTCTAGTTCTCAAGAAAAAAGTCTTGGGTAACAGAATAGTTCAGTTTGAAGGGACCTCCAACTATTATCTACTTCAACTGCCTGACCACTTCAAGGCTCACCTTCCCTCCCTCTCCCCTTGCCAAAGTACTGTGAAAAATCAGTGGGCTGGTTGTGTGTGCGTGGAAATATCTGGAGCCACGTCTGTGTACAAGAGGAGAAGATGCAGCTGCTGACACCTTGTTCTCTAGACATGAGCTAAGATCTTTGGATTTCCACTATAAGAGTTCCTGACTGTAGCTTATTCAAAGTGTGCTTTTGCTAAAATACAGTGACTGTCTAAGTAGAACAGGAAGATGCTACAGACCAGGAAACTCTGGTCTCAGATACAGTAACAAAGAAGCTGTTGTAAAAAGTCACCTAAGATGAGTGGTTGTTTTTCCACTAAACCCTTCTGAAAACTCACCCAAAATTCCACGGGCAATTTATTTTATGTCAGACAAATGTCTCGAATCCATGTCACTAAATCCTACACAGCTTGAAGAACTTAAGACAGTCACTGTGTTTGTATACACATAAATATATATTTATCTAAAATACTTTGAAAACACAAGGTTGTGAAAAAGCAGATGTGCTGTTTAATATCACTGGCAATGGGTTTGCCAAATCAGCTGTGGTACGAAGGCTTACTACATCATTCATGACTCAGTCAAATACTCTTTCAGTGAGAACTAACCACTGACAACAAGTGGGTAAGAGATCTCAACTTTTTCATAAATTCTGAGTACTTTCTTGTCGTGGTTTACGAATGCTATTCCCCAGTTTAGTAGTCCTGCAAAACCCACACTGATGCTTGCTCCTCCTCCAATGGAGAACACAAAAGGCAAAGATCACAGGCAGATAAGAACAATTTGCTGGAAACAGCAATGACATAAGAAAAGGAACAGCAACATCAACAATATTAATAACAAAAGGTATAAGACAAAGAAACAAT
The DNA here is from genome assembly GCA_013397755.1 of Cnemophilus loriae. Lineage (NCBI taxonomy): Eukaryota > Metazoa > Chordata > Aves > Passeriformes > Corvidae > Cnemophilus > Cnemophilus loriae. The sequence goes on from VZTF01001480.1 coordinate 819,384, forward strand.
TTACATGTGAAATAAAACAATACTAGACTGTTTCACCTGCCACCCTTTCTCCCACCAGAAGGAATGCCCTTCTTCTTGTAAGCCAGAGAAGGTTTTTCCCCATCCCTGCAATGGCATGAGGCGGTACTGAATAACATTGAGGCCCTGGCCAAAACTAGGACATTTCTTTAATCAAACCTTTCTGCTTAATACTTAGCTAATATGGAGTGGCACTCCAACCCCACCACCACCCCCTGCCCTTGACCCTGCAAACTTGAACCTCATTCTCCCAAACCAGGCAAAGGCTGCTTTGTTTTTCCTTTTGAAAGACTTTAGTGCATGGACAATAATTAACCTGTCACTTCAATGTGTAGTGGGAAAAGGGTGTTTAGTTTTTTTTGTATTATTGCCAGGTTGGGGTGGTCAAAAAGGACAGATTAAGCTAGACCACATATTCCTCCTAAGGAGCAAGAAATACTCAGTGTTTCATTTTGAGCACAGGGAAGCTTTATTCTTTTCTGTGCTGTGGAAATGAAAGCTGTCCAGTATATGACAGCATCAGTAACCTGGAAATTGTGCAAATTGACTGGAGATAGGCTTGGCAATTATTCTTGTGTTACCTATGCTGCTCTGGATTTTCCTCACCTCCTGCTCTGCCAGTCACCCCACCCCCTTTGTGAGCTCAAGAGGGGAAAAATGGAAGTCTTTCACACTAAGTAGCTTCCCCTCCTCCACTTTAAATTAAGTGAATTCTGATAAATTAGGAAAAAAAAAGATTTAATTGGAGAGCCTTTCCCACTCCTCCTTGTGTCTTCAGAAGGGAATACATTTTCTGATGTTTTTTTACAATATTAGCAAGGCAGCCCTTTCGTGTCAAGGCCTCTGAGCTGTACTGCTATCACCAGCCTGCGTGGTTTGCCCTGAGGAGCTCTCTGCAGCCGTGCCCACGGTCTCCCACAGAAACACAGCCCTGCGGAATGTGCACATTCCCGGTCCTCCTGGAGGAAGAGGGGTTGGTGGGATCTCTTCCAGCCCAGTCTTTCCCTGATGACTCTACTTGTATAGAAGCAGGCTGCCTGCTGTTCTGTAGGAAGTGGAGGAGAGCTTGCAGACTGTTGTGTTGGTTTGGCACAGCCTGGTTTTTGGTAGCAGGGGAGGGCCACAGAAGTGGCTTCTGTGAGAAGCTGCTAGAAGCTTCCACCATGTCCGACAGAGCCAATCTCTGATAGCTCTGAGGATGGACATGCTGCTGGCCCAATTAGAGAGGTTGGTAACGCCTCTGTGATGACGTATTTAAGAAGAAAATCAAGACAGTCCACAGCTTTTTTCCAGGGGTGGCGAAGCGTCGCCGCTGGGGGCCATCCCGACACAGCCCGCGGCGATGCGCCGTGGCGGCTGCTGCCGTCCCAGCGTGGCCCTCAGCGAGCTTTGCCTGCCTGGCCGTCCCTAGCCAGCCGTGCTGGGGGCGAGAAGGGCAGGGGTGGCGGCGGTGGCTTCTCCTTCCCAGTGCCCTGCATGAAGAGAGGCGTTAAACAGCGCCAGTGCCACGGCGGCCGCCGCTGCCCGCGTGATGGCAGCAGGGCCGCGTGGCCAGCGGAAACACGGCGAGCGACACAGAACCCAGACGAGATCAACCTCTCGGCGCTGCGGGATCCTGCAAGAATCTTTGAATTGGTGGAACTTG
>VZTF01001480.1:825233-842302 GCA_013397755.1 Cnemophilus loriae
GGGGCTGTGGCACGGCGCTGCTGGCGCGGCTCCTGCCCGGCCGGCACAAAGGATGGGCGGGCGGCGGTCGGGTCAGCACCAGGGTCAGGGCCGGCCTTCCCCCGCGGCGCCGATGACTGTGGGGTTTTTGGAGCCCGACGCAGAAAAATTGGAACCAGATTCTGCCGCAAAAGTAAAGGCTTATTTTCGGCGTAGCGGTGCCCAGGAGGAGCGGTGAGGGCGGGCGACCCTGCCCGCCGAGCACATTGCCTGTGCACACACGTTTGTGCGCATAGCAGCCAGCGGAGCCAGCATCGCCTTCCAGATTGAGAAGGGCAGTTATTGGTATAACAGACGTCGAGTGCCAAAAATCCCAAATAACTATTGACACTGAGGGCTAGCAGCCACACCAAAGCAGAGGTTTCCTGCCTTGCCGCTATTGTGATCACCAGGTAGATTTACCCCAGGGCAGGTTTCAGATGTCTTCCTATGAACAACCAGTAAGTTGAGGAAAATGGGGGATGAAGAATATAGGTTCAGTTCATAGTTTTACACTGATTTTCTGCTGGACCAGTGACATGCTGTCAGTAATAGCCTTTCATTCCAAGTAGTTGCAGATCACCACGTGTATTTTTGAGCCATGCATAGGGGTTCTTTCCTTCTATCACTAAAACGTTGCCACTTCTGACTTGGAATGCAGCCTCTTTGCAATACACAGCAAAGAGCAGGAAGATAAAGGAGGATCTAGTATGAAATGAAACGAATAGATGAAGATAAGGAGATAACACCTTGTGTGCAAATGACTAGATATAATAGTAGTGAAGGGGTCTGCTAGCTCCTCTTCATTGTCATGGCTCTGTGAAAGGGTTGTTAGAGCAACTGTCATGAATCTGATTGGGTTTTCATTATGTCTTCTTTCAGGCATCTCCTCATTTTTAGCAAATTCTCATTGTGAGGAAATTACTTTGTCCTGGAGGCTGATAAAGGTACTCTGCAAAGTAAGTACTTTGCTTGTGAGAGACAAGGGTCATAAGAAGGTTTCAGTAATTTGCAGAAACAGTGTCAAGGGGAACACTGGTGCAGGCATCTTCCCGAAGTCTCCGTACGCTTCTCTTTCTGCTGGTCCTTGTATGGGACTTTGTGGCTAATGAGCTTCCCCAGCAAGATGCAGCTTGCTGTTGGTGCTGTGTGAGGTGAGGGTTGTCAAGATGTGCAGCTGGGATTATGAACTGCCTGTTCTTCTCTCCTGCATGATATACATCTTGGTCTGAGGAGAAGCAGTCTTGAGGAAACCCCTGATACAATGTTAGTGAGATTTCAATTGATGTCTTTTCACTCTCATCCTTCCTTATCCTCCTCAGGCCCCGAATGCACTCAGGTTACTCCAACTGCAGTCCCTGTGAGGTGCTTGGCAGTCAGTTTTGTATTGTGCAGTGTCTCTGGATCCCTGCATGGAGCTGGGGATTGGTCTGTGTAGGCATCATCCACCGTGCTTAACAATGCTTGGTTCAGTGTGATGGTAAACATGGGCTTATGGAGTTCTGCTTTTGGTAATAGTTGGGGATATGCAATAAATTGTGGCTTTGTGTAGACTAAGGGCTACTGAAAGGAAGACCAGTGTGTGAAATGCACCAGAGGAAGAAGCAGAAAACATGAGATTTAGGGGAGTTCTGTACAGCCAAAGAGTAGAAGAGCTGGGAGTTTTTTCCCCAGGGAAACTGTAATCAAAAAAGTGAGATACTTGTTTTACTCACTAGTGTGCAGTTGTGAGGGTTTTCTGAAGAGGGATGGGGTGATGTGGAGCCATTCTTGTGCAGCAGCAGCTTTGGTCCGTGGGCAAGGAGGCGTAAAGAAAAGGTCAGATTTCACTCATGAGCTGTTTCCATTTCTGGCAAAAAGAGTCAAGAAATCACATGTGGTTCGTTTATGCAGCAGATCTGTTGGCATCTATCTGATGTGCTATTTTGGAAACCATTTGGCTGTTTTACCCACCACACTGTGCACGCTTTGGCTACCGGAGTGGTTCTGATGAGATCCAAGGAGCCTATTCAGCACTTGAGTACCCTTAAGCACTGAAAGAGGAGTAGCAGGTCTGAGGGTGGCTTGTGGGGTATGTATCTTCTTCTCACGATTCAGTTCCTAAGGATCAGATCCTGTCCTTGCAGTGGAGATACCTCTGCTGAATTCAGGAATGGAAATAGGAATAAAACCAAGCTTGGTCATTGAGTAAAAGGTTTTGCATTAAGCCTTGGCCTCAGCACAGGCAGCAGGAGTGGTAGGATCAGTAGCAAAAGGATTTTTTGCCAAAGTGATTTCATGTTGCAGCAGGGGTCTGGAATCTGCTGCCAGGCCACAGCTTTGCGTTATTGTAAACACAGACTGAGATTGTGTTTTATTTTTTTAGCTTGAGTGAGTTCAACTCAAGTGAATTCTACATAAATGTAAACCCTTTGCTGACCCATTCGGAACTTCTATGTGTGACATAGTGTGACATATGTGACTGTTAATTGTTTTAAATATTTCAATCACGAAGTTTTTCTTACCTCAACCATTTTGTTCTGAGCTATTTGTCTTCCAGACCCCTACCCGTGATGATTCCACCGTCTGCACCAAGCCCTGTCAGCGATGCTGCACTCTTGTCGGGTGTGGCTTCTCAGGAAGTCTGGAGGTCACCAGTTCCAGGCTACTCTGGACTGGCCACACGGCACATAAGTCACCGGGCCAACAACTTCAAGAGACACCCGAAAAGGAGAAAACTCATCCGCCCCTCGCCGCCGCCACCACCAAATACTCCATGCCCTATTGATCTGGTTGACTTTGGGGATCTCCAGCCTCAGAGGTCTTTCTTGGAACTCGTGTTCAATGGGTGCATTCTCTTTGGGCTTGAATTCAGCTATGCCATGGAAACAGCCTATGTTACCCCTGTGCTGCTCCAGATGGGGCTTCCAGACCAACTGTATGGAATGGTGTGGTTCATCAGCCCTATATTAGGTAACCTTTCTTGATGCTATTTCTTCCCTCTTATTTTTTCCACTACAGTTTTTTTTTTTTAAAATTTTTTGTTTGCAGTACCTCAGCTATTCATGAGTATATTCTCTCGAGGTTAAGAAGTACTAACCATAATTTTAGACAAACAAATAGGAGGAGAATTCTTGTTGTGCCCCGCCTGAAAGAAGACCAACGTGCTCAAAAGATCTGTTCTTTTAATAGCTTCTCAACCTCTTAAAACTTGTGTGAGGATAAGCTTTGGTTGCTCTGTTCTTGTATTTAAAAACAAACATAAGAGAATTGGTGTATCCATTTCTGTCCCCATGAAAAAAAGCATACAGAGACAGTTTCCAAGGGTGTGTGAAAAAAAGCAGAGTGGGATTGCCTTCTCCTGTTTAACTTTCTGAAACAAATGAGGTGTTCCAATGATGAAAGACCATCGACCACTGGTGATACAGGCACTGGATTACTTGCCTTAGCACACAGGCAGTGCTGGGAGTGTATCCATTACTATGGATACCACTTGGAAAATTTCGTTCTGCCTGTTCTTGTACTGACACCATGTGCTTCAGAAGAAGAGATAGGCCCCTCCTAACAGGCTGGCACAGATTAATACAGGCACCTTTCCTACTTTGCTTCCTGCTGTTTTCCAAGCTAATCCTGCAGGGGATCTAACGTCTAATATGCGATAAATGAAATAGCTTGTAAGGAACAGAGTGCTTAAGAACGTGTAACTTGTACTCTGACTCTTCACCTGGTGTCAAACTCTGTGTTACTGATGCAGAGTGAAGTGCCCTTTAAGTAAGCAGCAGCACTTTATGTTATTCAGTCCCTGTTCTGGGCAATGCCAGGCAGTGTGTGGTGTGTGCCCCTGGGTGACCAGTGCTGACTGGGGCTGTCACTGCACTGTGGTGTCCTGCCTTAATTGCCTTTTGAGGCGTGCCTGTTTTAACTCCTCTGTGAGACAGGCTTGTAGAAAAATCCTGTTCATTGGTGATTCCTTTTTTCTAGGGTTTTTGCTACAGCCTTTACTGGGAGCTTGGAGCGACAGATGCACATCAAGATTTGGGAGGAGAAGACCTTTCATTCTGGTCTTAGCAGTAGGTGTGTCTTTTAGAAATAATGGGCATAACACTTAAAAACATTGTGCATCTCTCTTCTGTGACATCCCTTGTGGCACTAAGCTGAACAAAATGCTCCTGAGATGTTGGATGTTGTGGGTCTGAAGAAGGTGGTGAGTGACACTGAGCTGATGCTTTGGCAGCTGGAGATCCACACATAAAAGCTTCTCAGAGTCTGAAAGGGTGTTTTGAGGGTCAAGAATGTGGATGTTTTTGGCCAAAGTAAACTCTAGACATTTGTTAAGCTCAAATAGTGGAAAAGGATTATGTGTATCCTATAAACCACACTAATTTCCCAGGCTGCATTGATCTGAACAAGAGCAATAGTGCTTGCTGCAAGGCTGTGCAGGTAGAATAATGCTTTTGGAGTCTGGAGCTCTGCAGGCTTGCTTACAAATAGTGACTGATTTTGTTTTGGTTTTGTTCCCAGGAGCGTTGCTTGGGCTCTCACTTATGCTGAATGGCAAAGATATAGGGAGTGCCTTGTCTGACACTGAGAATAACCACAAATGGGGGATCATCCTTACGGTCTGTGGTGTTGTCCTCATGGACTTCAGTGCAGATTCAGCAGATAATCCCAGTCATGCCTACATGATGGATGTGTGCAGCCCAGTGGATCAAGACAGGGGCCTCAACATCCACGCTTTGTTAGCAGGTATGTCTTCTTGGTGCTTCCTGGGAATATGAACCCTAAGAAAACAAGCCCTGCCGTGAGAAAGCAGGGTGTAAATCACTGGTCTTTTCCTGAATAAGCATAATGACCAAATCCTGAGAGGTATCACTAATTAACCGTAAAAAAAAATCTACATATTGCAAAAGGCTTTTGTAACTACCACAACTCAAACAAGATACAATCCTGGGTTGTTTGTCTGAAGGTCCCTCACATATTTTGTAAGACTTACGGAAACAAAATTATCCCTTGAGGGAGGAGGTTTGGCTTCCTGCAGGCGTGGAGTATGCGTCTTGTACTTGCTCTGCTGGAGGCGAAAGTGCATATTGGGTGCTGTGATCCCTCACTGCTGTCATCTTCAGTTGCTGTGCTGCCCTGTTCTAGGAGACTGTTCCACACTCTCGAATGCGTTTGTGAGTAAGAAAGGAGAGTGTTGTAAGACTTTCACCACGTGAATGGCGAGAGAGAGGTGCTCTCCAAACTTCCCTGTTCATCAGTAGTAACACAGTGGCAGTTTTGTGCACTGTCAAAACAGTGCTGAGTAATGAGCTTGCTACGCTTCTGAAGTGATTGGATGTGTCTTGGATGCAGTTAGATCTGCATTCCTCATATGAGGAAAATGGATTTTCACTTTCAGGAAAACAGTCTTAGCTGAATGATTGCAGAGCCTTGTCACAAGGCTGGTGGACACTTCTGTTTACGGACTGAAATAACTAAAGGTAAGGTGTTTTGTTCTTGGCCAAGGAAATTTATAATTTTTAATTATTTCACTTTCACAGCACTTTCTCCCTCTTTCTGTACTGTGTTGGTACATCTAGACTGTCCTGGTGGCACAGCTGTGTTTATCAGTGCATTTGAAGTGAAAAGGAGTCAAATGATAAAACAGAAATGTCAGATTCTACTCATGATTCATTAGACAAGCGATGCTGTGTTGCTACTGATTTGTGGGACTGGATAGGGAAGATAATCTTAGCTCTGTTTTTCCACCAGGTCTTGGCGGTGGCTTTGGTTATGTTGTTGGAGGAATACACTGGGATAAAACCAGTTTTGGAAAAGCTGTAGGAGGGCAACTTCGTGTCATCTATGTCTTCACCTCAGTTGTACTGACTATTGCTACTGTGCTGACTCTAGTTAGCATTCCAGAGAGACCCTTAAAGTCCTCTAACAGGAAGAAAAAGGTGATGAAAAGTCCAAGTCTTCCTCTTCCTCCTTCTCCACCTTTCTTCTTTGAGGACAATGTAAATGAAAACTCTGCTTCTCATAACTCAGCTCACTTACATTCAAGTTTTACGAGTCCTGTTTCCCCCATGAGCCCACTCACGCCAAAATACGGGAGTTTTATCAGCAGAGACAATTCTTTGACAGGAATTAATGAGTTTGCATCATCCTTTGGGACTTCAAATATTGACAGTGTGCTTATAGACTGTTTTACAGGTGGGCACAATAGTTACATGGCACTTCCAGCTAGTTTATCCAGGCAGCCTGTCAGTGTCAGCTTTCCTCGGGTGCCTGATGGCTGTTACCATGGAGCAAATGGAATTCTGGAGCAAGGGGAGAGCAGCTTAACATCAGGGCCTGACAGTGATGTGCTGAGAGTGGGCTCACTGGATGCAATAAAGCCACGGTCATCGGGGATCTTGAAAAGACCTCAGACCTTGGCCATTCCAGATGCTGTAACGGGACACTGCCCAGAAAATAACAGAAGAAGAAATGTAACCTTCAGCCAACAGGTAAGAGCAGGAAATCAATGATATGGCCATATGAACATGAGTGTTATTAATCTCTTCATATAGTTTCAAACGTGTGGTGCACAAATTATTAATTAAAGACTCTTGTGACAGCTTCCTCATAAAAGTCATTATGGGAAAGCACACCTGCTATGACTCTATCAGAAAAGTAGTGGGTAGAGTGTGAATTATGACTGACAGTCTGTCAGCTGCCTTTTTTAAGGTGGCAGAAATGGGAATGTCCCACTCTTAACTGGGCCAGGTGTGCGAGTTAGGTCAGTATTTTTAGTCCTGCTTCACTACCAAGGGAGCTACCACATGAGAGCAGAGAAGGTCACATTTTTATTGAGCTTGTATCTTCCCTTTCCACAGAAAGACCTGCAAAATAGGGCCAGGGATAGGATTCTCCCATGAGCTTCTCCTTATGGCAGTCATTACATCTGGCTCCATCAGGGAGGTGAGCTTTCCCTTACTGAGGGATAAGACTCTGACCTCACCTCCCACTGTTGATGATAACTTGGAATGTCTGAGACCTCTGCATGCTGGCCCATTTTTTTATGATCTGGGATGAGGTAAACTGTCCTCTGTTATTTTTTGGTTTGGTTAGGGGATTTTTTTTTCATTTTAATTTTTTTGGGGGTGGTGTTTTTTTGTTTGTTTTGTTTGTTGTTGCTGTGCTTTGACCCAGTTTGTGAGAGCTGACTTTGTTAGGGCCAGGATTTCACATACTGGGCACACTGAGGTTGAGCATTGAGGTTAGCAAGCAGTGAGAATGTGTTTCAATTAAACTCATCCTCTTCTTCCTCAGTGTCTCCAAAACTTCAAGATCCACATTCACCTGAATGTGGGTACAGCTCCTATAAATGCAATGGAATTAATGGAATTTATGCATTCGCGCTGTGCCTGTGCATCTGGATGTGTTTGCCAAGTTCCCTAGTGAAGGGAAGAGAACTGTTTCAAGCATACTGAAAGCTACAGTGCAGTGCTGCCATTTGTCACTTGTTCCAGACTAATACACTTCTTAATCTCCAAGTCAACACATTCCAGCAGCAGAGTTTAACTTTCAGATGATCAGATAGGTGTGCAATATTGCATACATCTGCTTAAAGGGTGTTTGTGCTTCCCTTACTGTGCTTGTTGACCTGGCAGTTCTTATGGTGCAGGTTGCTAATATCCTGCTGAATGGAGTGAAGTATGAGAGCGAGCTGAATGAATCGGGCGAGACCTCGGAGCAGCCCCTCTCCGTGAAGCTGCTTTGCTCAACCATCTGCCACATGCCCAAGGCTCTCCGTAACCTCTGCATCAACCACTTCCTAGGTACTCCCAAAGCACTGTCTTGCCTTCACCAGGAAGTACTCTACCTTGGGTGAACCTTTTTCAGTATTTTATCTGTTGCTGCAATGGCTGCTAACTAGAGACAACTTGATTTCTTCCATATAGATACCAGTGAGGTACCTTCATAGTTTCTTAGAACACTTCTTAGAAAGGAAAAAAAACCCAAAACACCCCAGCAAAGCAGTAAAGCCTGGGTTCCTAGAAAGGGAACAACAACAGCCTAAATCAGCACATCTGTTAAGGGGAATGTTCATATGCAATGTTCACAAGCAGAAAGATGCACCCGCCGGTATTTCCATGCTTACACCCTGAGACTGGCATTTACTTTCCTCCCTTTGACTGCTCGTGTACAGGGGTCCCAGAACAGGCCAAGAGGAGGTGTGGAACGTGGCATTGCAGGAGTGCCTCTAACCAGTATAGTGTTACCTTTACTCTTAACCAGTGTGTGACTGGGGTTTAGGAAGGGCTTGCAGTCATTCCGGTTTACAAAAAATTGGACCAGGGGATTGGACCAGAAGGGACCAGGTAATTAATACTCATTGGCTGTGAAAGGAATTAAAGGATTGTCTACATCAATGGCCTTGGTGCCAGTTTGTGGGCAGAGTTTTTAACTGTGTCAGAGGCGCTCTGGAGGCTGCAACCATGACATAAGAAGCACTCCTTCCAGTCCTATGTGGGAGGATAACAGCAACCTGAAATTACTATGAGATGAGCCACTCTGTTAAACTGAGCGCTATGTCCTGTCAGAACCTGAACACAGCTCAGACTGCTGCCATCTATTTTTCTGTCTTGCTAAACCAGTATTTTGTGGCCTTTAGTCAGCCTCTAGGTTTCCACTTAGGAATTCAAATGGTAAATCTTGGCCTTTAAAAGCCTGAATGTCTTTAACAAACATTGCAGCATTATGCACGGGGAGCAGCGGTCTCAGATAAATGTGGCTGGATGTTATGTAACACTCAGGTTGCACAACCTGTCCTAGGGTGTGATTTGTAATATAACTGATAATATCCATGTAAGCTTACAAGGGGAAGCAGATATTCTGAAATCCTAATAGGTTACTTCTCGCTTCTTTCAGGGTGGCTTTCATTTGAGGGGATGTTACTCTTCTATACTGACTTCATGGGAGAAGTAGTGTTCCAAGGGAACCCAAAAGCACCTCACAACTCAGATGAGTATCAGAACTACAACACAGGGGTCACCATGGGCTGCTGGGGAATGTGCATCTATGCATTCAGTGCTGCTTTCTATTCAGGTACTTGGTACAGCCGTCTTAACTACTGCTTTGGGAAAAGATACATTTCTTAAAAGTGGTGTTTCTGCAACAAGTAGCCCAGTGTTCATGTTGCACGTAGCCTACCACATGGCACAAGTGCTGTAGCACAGTGTTCTTTTTCACCCTATTTCCTCTGCTAGTTAGTTTAGCCTGCACTGACAGCAGGTGAGGTCAGCAATCCAGTGAAAACACATCTCTCTTAGGATGTGGTTCCTTTCACAAGTGGCATTTTCAATGTGCGTTGAATGCAGAAATACACACAGCCACCATAGACACAGTTCTGGTGCAGCAGCACCCAGTGCCTGTGTGTCCCAGGCAGAGCACTCAGGTGTCATGTGCCACCCCAGCACTCTGTCATGTATGTCATGCCTCTGCCTGCCCACCCCCACCAGTTCCCATTTAGCCCTCTGGATCAGGGGCACTGCCAGGCTTCAGCTCCGCCGTGCCCTCCGTGCAGATAGGGCAGCAATGCTCCATCATGGCACCCAGATTTGGAAGGGGTCCTTGGCATTCACGTGCAAGCCACCAATTCCTCAGAGGTGTAGTGGTTGCCACTGAGATGTGGCTGCCTAACCAAAGGTGGGCCCCTCAGCCCCACTGACCGGTGGCAGTGGGGAGGGCTGCAGTTCACCCCGAAAGCTGTACCATTTTCTTGCAGCCATGCTGGAGAAGCTGGAGGAGCGGTTTAGCACACGGACACTGTACTTTGTGGCATATTTGGCCTTTGGGCTGGGCACGGGCCTGGCCACGCTCTCCAGGAATGTCTACGTGCTGCTGTCCCTGTGCGCTACCTACGGCATTCTGTTCGCCACGCTCTGCACGCTGCCCTACTCCCTGCTCTGCGACTACTACCAGAGCCGAGAGGTGAGCCCCGGGCCGGGGAGGGGACAGGAGCCCCCGGGACGCCCCCTTACTCTGTGGCTGTGTCCCCGCAGTTCGTAGGCTCGCAGGCGGAGGGCACGCGGCGTGGGATGGGCGTTGACATCTCCTTGCTGAGCTGCCAGTACTTCCTGGCGCAGATCCTCGTGGCCCTGGCCATGGGGCCGCTGACAGCGGCCGTGGGCAGCGCCAGCAGTGCCATGTACTTCTCCAGCCTGGTGTCCTTCCTGGGCTGCCTCTTCTCCTCCCTCTGCGTCACCTACGAGCTGCTGCCCACCGAGGAGCTGCCACCCGCCGAGGAGCAGCGTCCGCTCCTGCCCCGTGCGCGGAACGAATAAATGGGAGAAGCTGCCACAGCCTCTGCTGCCTCATTGCGTCACCCTTGGCCTCCCTATCGTGACAGGACGGGCTGTGCGCCCCTGGGACGGCAGCGGTGGGCTTGGCAAATGGAAAGAGAGGTCTGTGCTGGCTTTGCTGAGCTTTCCCCTACCTGTGGGAAGGTGAGGGGTGAGTCAGCGGCGCCTGGCACTGCTTGTCCTTCCCCTGAGGTGGCAGAAGCCTGTCTGTGCCCCTCGGGCCACAGCAGCAGGAAGTGGTGGGGCCGTTCCCTCCAGCTGCCTCGTGGTGCTGTCATCCCGGGGGATGACTGGCTTTGTCCAGCATGAGGCAGGAGACCTGAAAGTCTGGTGCCTGGGCAGGACAACCTCACTCCCTCGAGTGGCAGTGAGCTGCTGAGCTGCACACACTGCTGCAGAGACTGCCACCGTGGGAACGGTGACCTGCCAGTTTGGGGGGCAGAAGGTGCCACCTCCTGGCCAGGCAGAGCAGTCTTGGTCGCCAAGGGCAGTGGTGATCCCTGTGAGGCCTTTGGGAGCTGCAGGTCCTACCTACAGCCTGTGCCCGTGGGAAGCCTGGCTCTGGAGGGTGCTTTTCAAAACTTTGGAAAGGCTGAGAGCAACTGGTCTTGAGTGGGTGGTGTGAGTCCTCTGTCAAGTGCCACGGGCTTCTGGGTGCACAGAGCTCCCACCAGCAGAACTGCTACAAGCCACCACTGTGGGCTGAAAGTGCTGTGGCCTGGCTCCCACACCCCACTCTGGAGGTCCTGGCTGTGGTCCTTGGTGATGTTTGCCAATATGTGCGTATTTCCTTCCTCATTAGAGTTTAATTAAGACTACAGGGGTTTGTGACTTAGCAGGAGGATTTGTCCATAATCCAATTTAGCAGTTGTCCATAACCCAGTTTTGGGGAGAAAGGTCTTTTCCCATCAAACTCCCTTGGGCAGAAGGTTACTCTCAAGAAGTTTACTCATGAGAAAAACCATCTGTATGGAAGCCTGCATCACATCATTCTTGTTTCTACAATTTTACCTTGGGACATTCTGAAGTCTGTATGGGGATCAGTGACTAAATGCGTGTCAATTAGAGCTGCATCTTCCACATCTCAATGAAACCAGTAAAAGGGCTTTGAGTTTCGTTATCTTTGAGACTTCTTAATTATTCTGATTTTAGAAGGTGGTGTGTGAGAATTTGTACAAGTTCTAGTTAAGGCCAGGAATTCATTTTAAGTCATAAATAAAACTATTTCTAAAGTCAGACTGCCTCCGTGTTTGGGTAGGCAGCCAATGTTTACCAAGGCTGATGGGCATTTTGGTGTTCACATGTGCTGTGCATGGCATCCCTGTAGAGATTATATTTGCTCACCTGGTCCCTAGGTCCAGAAGGGTTTTCTCTGGAGAGTCACTCCTTTTAAATGGGTTGTACTTCACTGTTCACCTAAGTTTATTCTGATCTTTGATGCCAAGGTGAAATAATATGCACAATCTTTAGTTGTTGTGGCTTACTGTAATCCAGTGCTGAAAGCATAATGCATAACTTGTAAGAACCCCTCATTTTTATCATCTGCTCCCAATTATATTTTACAGGCAAGTTTCATGTTACTCAGTACTGACTTAAACAGAGGAATACTACTGAAATTATGAAGTCAAGCACTCAGAGATAGACAACTGTCAGCTGTCAGACTGATGAGTACATTCATCTTTCATTTCTTTGTTTGTGCTCACATAGTGTCATATCTGCAGGAATGTCTGTGCCATTTCCTTGATTATGGGACAGCTGTCTCCAAGAATGTTCAGGACAAAGCCGGGACAAAATAGCATGAAAAACTACATTTGGCACTTCTAATTTATGACAATCTAAAGACTTGACTTGGGAGAATTATTCGTTTCTTGTTAGTCTGTTTTGTAATCTTAATTTCTCTTCCTTATCTTCTCAAACTTTTAAACTCAAAAATTATTTTCTTTTTTGTTTGGTCCCACTAGCTAATGTGGTATTAATTCTTAAAATTTTTTTCTCCTCTTAAGTTTTGTAGCCAGCATTATTGCACTAAATGGATTGTGAGCACTTTACTTTTCCAGGTAGCTGGAGTTGCAGATTATTTTGTTGCAAGTGAAAATCTTCAAAAAATTCATAAAATCACTGTCTTTGATGATAATGTTTGTCTCCATTTCCATCTGTAAATAATATGAACTACGTTTATGTAGTTATAAAACTATTGCTATGCCTGTATGCCTTGCCCAATAGACTCTATATTACATTTTCTATTTCATGGGATATGGACTTTATTTTGCACATGTATTTATGTAGTGGTACGTACATGGTACTTTTAAGTCAACATCAGTGTGTGTTAATCTGCGGCTTTGAGCAATACTAGTGGTGACTGGAAAAAAACCAGAGCCTGTCACCATCATGCGGAGTTGGAAGTTGCACCAAATCCTTAGAAATAACTTTAAAAAGAGGCATTGCTTACTTGCTTATTCTCTTCTTTTGTCAGACATTTTGTATTTTACAGAAATTACTGTATATGGTGACTGGTGAACTGTGAGCTGCAACGTGATGTTTACCTTCTGGAATCCAAAGGCTTCAAATTTTCTGTCTAAATTTGCAAGTTACTGATTAGAAAAAAGATGCATGAGTTTAGGCAGGAAAATGATTTTACGCTGTGCTGTTTTTCAGTGATGCCTAAAGGTTAATTTTGATTAAGTCCATATCATTAAAGGTTGCTTCATGGCAATTATTTGTGGATGTTTTTAAATGTATTTATAACACATGTACAGAAGCGGGGAAAATGGGGAGAGGGATGGAGGAAAGACTTAACCAGTTTTCATGTTTATAATTAAGCTACCTGTAACCATTTCAGCATGTCTGCAGCTCACTCAGCCTCTGCTGTGTCACTCAGAAAGACAACCTCATGATTTCAAAACTTCTGCTGTTCTTTGATTGGAAAAATAAGTCTTTCCAAGAATCAAATAGAATAAAATTGTATATATATATAAATACAGTATGTATCTATGTATATATAAACGATATTGGGAAGTATTTAAAAGAGTTCTCTAGTCAATTTATTTTCTACAAATAAGTAATTAAGCATCTTGCACTCTACAGGAGATACATTTTATTAAAAAAAGAATTTGTGTCAAAGGTAGCTTTCTTAATGCATGTTCTCCCTCCCCCAGACGGGAAGACAGCCTCAGGACAGAGGAGAAACTTTCAGATGCCATTATCATAACAACACCCAATGGATTGCATAAGTCCAATACACACCTTGAGAATTCTTTGAGTACCAGGGGCTGAAATGCCAAGGGAGATCTCCAGCATCTGTTTATCTAAATAGACATTTTCCAAACCTGTGGTTGTTATTTCGTAATTATTCATTTAGCCCAGCTTTGCTGCAGGGGAAGTTTTTGGAGATGTTCACTGAGGAAATGGCTGCAGCAACTTTCCATTGCTGTTCCTGTGTCCCAGGCTGCTGCTCCTGTGGCAGGGTCAGTTGGCAAATTTCAGGCTGCAACACGCAAGACAGCAGCAAAAGCTGCAGGGCAGCAGCACCGGGACAGGCTGGAGGTCTTGCACTAGAATCCTTACTTGGTACTGCAGTCCCTGCTGTGTCCTCACAGGTTTGAAGGTTCTGGGGAGTGTTCTGTGCTGTACGAGAAGTTTTTAATGTTAGAAGCCTTGTCAGCACTCTCTCACATATCCCGTGCAGAAGTGGTGAATGCATGGAATGATGAGAATTTTGGGTGATTGCAGCTTGCTGCCTAATGCCTCCAGCCGCGGTGGGGGCCACGTTCTCTTTAGAGCTATAAGGCAACAGCACAATCCAACACCCAAAGAGGGTTAACAGTAAACAAAGGGGAGGTTGCATCATCCTGTGTCGAACATGGGAGTCCGGGGAGCAGGAAGAAAGCAGGCAATGAGTAACGTTAATGAGATGAATTCAAATGCAAGACATGCCCAGAGTAGCAGTCTGCAGGCTGGAGAGAGTCTGCAGTGGGGGTGATGCATGATCAGCCATGTATGTAAGCTGTATGCAAGCTTGTTTGTTTGTTTGTTTTGTTCTTGCTTTTTCTAGGATCCAGGGATAGCTTTCTCGCAAAAAAAGGATAACAAATCTTGTTGCAATAGCCAATGGAACAGCCAGCAGAGGAAATCACAGCATCAGAGCAGAAATGAAGATTTTGGGTTGTGTGAGTACAGTGCTAACCAAGCTTACGAGAGCTACTTAAACAAGAGGAATGTAACAGTATTACTGTCAGTGCTGTGAAGAATTACTGTGCTGGAGGTTTGAGCTTCATCCATAGCTTTCTTCAAGCCTGGCTTTTGCTGTGTGCCAGCCTGACGATACCCTACTCTGCTTCTGCTTTATGCCTACTCCTTTCAGTTATTTTAAATTTACTACAGTTATTTTTTTTTTAGCCCACACAACTCTTTGGGGAAGAGGGGATGGAATACAACTGAGTAAGAACAATGCTTCTTCCTACCAAGAAAGGAAAATATTTGCTCCTTTTGCCCAAGCCCTTGCTGTGAAGTATTTAGTGAAGTGTTTACAGCAACATGCCCTTGAACCTACATCCCTATGCACTCCATTATTGTGTACAGCCCCCTTAAGCAACACGGGCTCTTCATGGCTGCAGAGAAAAGTATCAAATAATCTCTTGAAAGGCAGGTTCAGTCCAAGGTGTAAATGGCATTCAGGGCTCACAACTACCTGCTACAGCTACCAAATTCCAGGAGGCCTCAGACACACCCCTTTTTCCAGCCCTGCACTTCTCACCATTTGCACGGTAATAGAAATGTTCACTGTGATTTGTTCTCAGCCTTCATCTACTGTCAGCATCACAGCAGCTGAGAATTATGCCTTGCATGCCCAGCATGCCTATTTTTCTTTTTTCTAAAGCTTGAGCTGTCCTGTCCTGGTACACAGCACTGTGCATCTGTGCACAGAACCCCACTGCTGCCACAGCAGGCTGGCTTTACAGTGGCCCAGAGGCTGTGCATGGTTGCACAAACTTCTTCTGACCTACATGGAACAGTTCATGCATCTAGAAAATGTTTTTAATTTGGTCCATAAGAAGAGACAGACTTGCATGGACAATGAAGAGGGAATTAGGTGAGGCACTGCCAGCCTCTCCTCTTAGAACTTCCTTCATTTACCTCCTGTTATCACTGTGTCATGCAAAATTAGTGTGTGATGCCAATAGTCCCCCACCCTCCTGCACTGCAGAGCAGCCCCAGAGCACTCAGCATGGGAAAGGGCATGAAAACAACTGTTTTACTGCCTTGTGGATGACTGTGGGATGCTTTATTTAAAAACAAAGTACGGTTGAGGTGTTGTGTGGGATTTGTTTTGTTTTTGTTTGTTTGTTTGCATTTTTTTAATGGGGCCAAAAGCCAGGGCTCCACAGAACTGTCTTAAAAGAAACACTGCAGACAGACCTTGTGTTCAAAGGGGAAAGCTCCAGACAGGAAAAGCTGTGTGGTACCTCTGGATTACGGTAAGAAAAACCCTGCTGATGCAAACCTTCCCCTCGGAGCAGGGAAAGGAAATCTGGAGTAAGCTAGAGAGGAACTTCCTAGAAACCAGTGCACCAGAGTGCACTCACCATTTTATAGAAAATGTGACACTGAACATACCAAATACACAGAAGAACAGGGAGGTGTAACAGAAAAGCAATACCACTTTTCATAGCCTCAGTCACTTCCAAAAATAGCTTTTTAATCACCTGATCTTTCATCCACGAGCAGAAATAAAACCACTCTTCCTCAGTATTGTGAGAGCAAGCCAGCCCCTTTTCCTAAAGTGTTTTGTCAATTCATCCTCTGTTGGGCTGGTTACGCTGCCATCTTTATTGAGATGCAACACTGGAAACTTGTCTTTGCATGATGTTTGTAGAACTCTTAGAGCTGCACCAAAGGAAACCTCAAAAAGCTTAAGGTGCATCTAAAGTAGGAGAGAGACTTTGGTGGGTTTCTTGCCTCTTGGAACAGGGTCAGATATGTGATTAAATAGTAGGACTGTAGCTCACTTCCCCAATCCCTCTTTACATAAGACTGAAATCTTTCCCTTTTGCTTTTAAATGAACAAACAGACCCAGAACCTCTCTGGAGAAAGTAAACACAAAACCAGCTGCACTTCCATTTGCACCTGTCTGTGCCAGGCCCCCCCTAAACCCCTGGACTGCTCTGTTACAGTAAATCACAGCCAGGAGTCAGAACACTTGACTCGCGGAGCAGGCCAGTGGAAGCTGGCAGGGACATGCCATTCCTGCAGGCAGAGAGGCTGGAGCCAAGGCCATGCCTAGGAAATGCTGTACGTGCCCCCTGGAATGGTTCTGTGCCTGCATTAGAGCAGCAAAACCCCTTTTTATGCACCAAATTTGGCAACAGTGAACTTTGAGAAGAGTCTGGAGAAAGCAGCAGATGGACTGTGTAGAGTGTAGAGGTAACACTTTAATGGGGTCAGATGCTCCGACAGGGCGGGACGGTGCAGTGCCGGTGCAGTCCCGGGCCGCTCGGGACCCTCCCGGCCGGGCGTGTCAGGGCGCGGTGCCGGACTCGGCCGAACCGTCCGCAGGGGCAGCCTCGGGCTGCTGCTCGCGCTGTCGTCGCCGGCGCAGCCTCTCGGCGCCGGTCACCGTCATGGGGTGGAGCGGCAGGAACCCCGCCAGCCCTGCCCGGTGAGACGCGGTGAGAACCGGGAGCGAACCGGGCCCCACCCCTGCCCCCGCCCCAGGCCTACCCAGGAGCTTCTCGGCGGGCCGG
>VZTF01001480.1:842308-886139 GCA_013397755.1 Cnemophilus loriae
AGGAGCTTCTCGGCGGGCCGGGACAGCTGCGCGCCGCAGGCCAGCCAGTAGCGCAGCCGCTCCAGGTTGAGCCCCGCCACCTTCTCGCCGTGCGCGTTGGGCAGCGGGTCCAGGCAGCCGAGCTGCTCCAGGCACTTCCCGTCGCGGGCGCGCTTGCTGTTGGCCGCCACGATGCGGAAGAACGGCCGGTTGGTGCAGCCGCCGAGGGCGAAGCGGATGACGACGTGGCCGCCGCGGTGGCCCCTCAGGAGGCGGCTCCCTGCGGAGAAAGCGCGGGGCGGTCACGGCCGGGCCGGGCCGGGCCGGGCCGCTCCGAGCCCGCCGCACTCACCGAGCTGCACCATGGCGGCGGCACGGCCCGCGCGCGGCGCACAGAGATGACGTAACGGGGCCCGCGCGGCGGCTGCCGGGAGTTGGAGTCTCAGGGCGTGATGACGTCACTGGGGCATCCCGATGTCACTGGGAGGGCGGTGGCGATGAGGGACGGGGGAGTCACGGTCAGCTGGGGCTGCCCCAGAAAGGAGAGTACAGCCCCGAAGTGTCTGAAAATTCATAGAGAGGGTGTGTGTGTGTGTAAAATACTGAAATTGCCAAGTCTGTCATTTTTATATATATTGATAAATAATACTGCTTTATACAAAAACTGATTTTAGAATACCCCCCCGTTTCTGCTATGTCATATATAGAACTTTAGAATATAAGAAATCCCGAATATAGACTTATAGGGCCTTCAAATGCAAACATAACTTGAGATGTGGCTTGAAAATGTGAGAAGAGAGTACCTGCGCGAAGGAACGGGAATCTCGCCGTGTTCGGGCGCTTCTGGCTCGCTGGAACTGACCCAAAAACATCGAGATTTGGGGCTTTTGAGTCGCTGCCGCCGCCTGGTGACGAACGCGGGTATTGCAGCCCCCTCCCCCCCCCGCCGGGAGAGGCGCATGCGCACTGAGCGCAGTGACTCGCTGGTGCCACCTGGCGGTTAAAAGGTGGTACTGCAGCTGGGAAACGGGTGTGGGTTGGGGTCAGGGGTCAGGAGTGGGGTTTGGGTTTGGGGGTAAGGGTGGGGCTTTCCATTAGGGTTTGGGTTTGGGTTTGGGGGTAAGGCTAGGGCTTTCCATTAGGGTTTTGGTTTGGGTTTGGGGGTAAGGCTAGGGCTTTCCATTAGGGTTTGGGTTTGGGTTTGGGGGTAAGGCTAGGGCTTTCCATTGGGGTTTGGGTTTGGGGGTAAGGGTAGGGCTTTCCATTAGGGTTTTGGTTAGGATTAGGGTTAAGGGTTAGTTTTAGGTTAGGCTTGGGGCTGGGGTTAGGGTTTGGGGGTTTTAGTTAGGGTTTGGGGTTAGTGTTAAGTCTTAGCGTCAGGATTGGGGTTAGGATTTTGGATTAGGATTATGTTTGTGTTTATATTATGTTCTGTAGTTTTGTATGACCCCATGTTGGTCTGGAATTGCATAGCTTTGTATACTCATTTGTTTTGCTTTTTTTATTCTGTAGTGTGTATTGCAGTTTAATGCCCTGTACTTCTGTAGACAGTTCTATAGAAGTTCACATTCTATGTGTTTTGCCCTTATATACTTGGTTTTGTATTGTATTAATGTGTATTTAAAGTGATTGGTTTTTTGAGGGATTGAAACTGTATAGGCTCACATTATTTCTTCTGTCATCTGTATTGCATTCTAAAGCCCTTTTCTTGTATAGACTTTTGTCCAAGGGGGTTTTGCATTTTGTAGAGTTGTCCTTGGTTTTGTATCACTCTGCATTGAAACTGATGTAAAGTTGTACTCTCTCAAATGGCTAAGGTGTACAGAAATATATTTGTGGAAGTGTAACTGAAAAGAAAGTGATTCACTAAAGTTGTAATAAAAATTTGTTTGTTCCCTCTTTGGCTCCTGTCTTTCTTTGGTGTTGTTTGCTCTTTTTTGTTTGTTTTGTGCCATCTTTGTCAGGGTCTCTCCTTGTCTCTCTGCCTCTCTCTCCCTCCCCTTTCCCACTCTTTGTGCCTCTCAGTCTCTCTCCCTCTTTCTTGCCCATCTTTGTCCCCTTCTCTCTCCTCTTCACCTCTCTCTCTCCTCTTTTCCTCTTTGCTCTGCCTCTTTTACTCTCTCTTGTCTTTTGTTTCTTCTTGTCTCACTTTCTTTCCCCTCTTCTCTTTGTCTCTCTTTCCTCTCATCTCATCCATTCCGTCCTGCACCTCTTGCAGGTGACAAGCACACACAGAAAAGAAGAGGCTTCCCCGCAGCTGCAGTTGTCCATTCCCCTGGACAGAGGCTGACCATCCCAGCGGTCAGAGGTTCAGAGAATCCCTGAATCCCTGGGTTGGACGGGACCTTGATGATCATCCACTTCCACTCCCTCCCTCCGTGCCATGGCCAGGGACACCTTCCACTATCCCAGCTGGCTCCAAGCCCCCTCCAGCAATGGCAAAATGAGGGAGTAAACGGCAGTGAAAAAGGCTCATTTCCTCTTTTTCTTTTTTTTATTTGTTTGTTTGCATCACTCATTCCACTTATGCAGGAAAATCTGTCTGTCCTTATCTGCTCTGTCCTTTTATCTGTCTTCCATGCCTTTCTCATGATCCCTCTTCCTTTTTTATTCTCTGCTGCTCTGGCTGAAACGTGGCTCGAGCCTTTCTGCAGGCTGTTGATCTGCAAAACACAGATTCACCCATGTTCCTGACCAGATCAATCACTGCCTCTGCTCCAGCCCCTGCAGAGAGGAAAATCTGGCACCTCCAGGTCGTGGTTTGGTGGGGTTGCTCTTCACCTCCAACCTACTCTCAGCAATCATCACTTCACATAACACCACCTTAAATGTGCTTTGGCTGTTCCTGCTGAAATACTAATGCCAGAGGCACGGAGAAGGAAGGAAGGGAAAAAAGGAAGGAAGGAAAAAAAAAGGAGGAAGGCAGGAAGGAAGAGAAAACTCGTCTTGTTTCCCTTGATTTCAGACACACAAACTGCTCCTCACCAGAGTGTTACACTGCAAACACACCTGTACCACAGAGGTGTTTTCCCTGCTCAGTGTCCATGAAAGCCTCCAGTATCTGTTCCCTCGGGGCTTCGATCTCCTCTGTTTGGGCTCCCAGCTCTTGGCTGAAGGTGAGCAGCTTCTGGGTCAGCTCAGCCTCGTTCCTCACTGCTGCCTGGGCCAGTTTCTTTGCCATGGCTGCGATCTCCTCCTGCAGATCTCTTATTACCACATCCTTCCCCTTTGACTCTATTTCCAAACCAGACAGGTTTTTCCTTCTCCATCTGCAGCAGTTTCTCACCCTGCTGGCAGATTCAGGTGCCACTGGCCAGTCTGCAGCCACAGAGGCTCCAGACCACCTGCCCAGGGCTGCCAACTCATGGCCACCAGCAAGGGACCTGCTGTCCCCGGCTTCCCACATCCTCCAGCCACCCACTGTGCCCATCCACCCGCTTTGGTGGCAGCCCCCACACCCTGCTGGGACTCCCGATGGGACACAGCCATTTGGCAGGATTCACCTGCTCTGCCAAGGACCAGGACAGGGATGGCATTCCTCCCTCCCTCCCTCCCTCTCTCCCCAGCATTACCTTCTGCCGCAGGAGGAGATCCACCTCGTGAATCCCCAGGGAAGGGGCTCCCCCCACACCGCTTGCACCATCACCTGAGAAGCTGGTTGAGACTGGAAGAAAGCAAATTATCAGCATGAGGGGTGGTTGCAGGCAGCAGAAATGCTCCCTGCAGCATCCTTTTCCCTTGTCCCAAAACTACTCCAAGGCAGTGGCCACTATTCAGGGCATGAGCTTGCTTCACAACCAGCAGAGAAACAAAAAAAAAGACACTTAAGAGTGCAAACAGTCTGCACAGAAGAGAGTTAATTCACCTCTGGGAACCAAAGCAGCCTCAAAGCAGCAGAGACACAGCAGAGAAAGGTTTTCCAGCACTCCGCTCTGGTTTTCCAGCACTGCCCAGCCACAAGGAACGCTGTGCTTTTTCTTCCCACATGAGAACAGCTCTGCTCCCTGCCATTAGGGAGTGGGGATCCTCTGGCGTGTTCCCCAGCAGAGGAGTTTGTGCTGCCCTGGCTGTGTGTGCCCCTCCCTCTGCCCTCGCTGCAGTTTTCCAGTTCAGCACTGGGACTGCACGGGGCTCCACTCTGCACTTTGGCACCTCACTGTTGACTTTGTGTTGCTCATGACTGTTCAAAAAACCCAACCCCACAGCAGGAAAACCACAGCATCGAGCACCAGGCCACAACACTCATGGCAAATGTCACGTTCTCCAGCTCTGCTACTCCCCAAAACCCTCACCTCTGCCCTGCTCTATCACGTACTTTATTTTCAGAGGTGTGTCAGGTATGGAACCAGTCTGAAGTTCCTACATTTGAAGCAGCCACTTTAAAGGAGGAAAAAACACCACTTCAAACAGGAGTCGGGAACAGGCGCAGGAGTCAGTGGTGCAGATAAAGTCAGTCATGGCCCTTCTGGGTCCCAAACCAGGAAAAAGGAAGAGGAAATGTCCCTCTGCAAGGGCAACAGCATTCCCCTGGGGATGTCACAGCTCACTTCTTCCCCGACCCAAATGCCACCCAGGACCACACACGGATTTTGATCAGCTCCAGGGGACAACAACTCGCACTCAGTCGCTCAACACTCATCACTTTTCTGCTCAAGTTGCTCTGTGGGGACACCAGGACACAAATGACTGGTTTTGGCATCATGGAGTACCTGGCCTCACTGCAGAGGTCCTGCTGGAGGTGTCCAGAGAGGCAGCACCGGCCGTGCTCCTGTCCCAGGCACTCGCAGGTCGCCTCGGCAGCACCAGATGGGGCGCGTGGCCAGGGGCTCTGGGGGCCCCACTGCCCAGGGAGTCGGGGGGAAGCTGCCACTGCAGCGAGGGCAGGCGTGGAAGAGATGCAGGAGTCCAGGGTCTGGGCTCTGCAACCACCTGGAGCTGCCTGGTCTACCCTGTGCAACATTTCAAGGGGGGACAGGACATCTATGGTGGGAAAACACCATGTTATCTGCAAGATTTTAGGAAGGATTTTAGCCCTGGATTCACACCCACTGTGTTGTACAAAACCCAGGCATAGATCTCAGTAGAAGCACAACTTTAATCCTTTCCCATTTCCATTGTCCAAGGATAAGATTTCAATCAGGGCATCTAGACTCTTTGCTGAAACAGAAGGAAATTATTGGTGTTTTCTGCTTTTTGAGCTTTCCCCTCTCCATCTGAGTGCCCTAATTCCTCACATCATTTGCAGGATCCAGCAGGGCTCCTTTCACAGCTCTCCTGGCTCACACAAGGTCCTAGCCCATCATTTCTCCCATTCACTCCAGTGAATCAAAGCCTCTCGCTGCCCTTCTGCCTTCCCACTCAGACTGGGAATTAGGGCACTGTCTGCTGTTCTCCTGATGAGCAGAGCTTTCCAGGACAGTGGGGACAAGCCACCACCAAGGTCTCAGTTGCAAGGGCTGCATTAAACATCTGCCAGCATGGGGTGTGGATCCTTCAACACTCGGCTGTTAACGGAGCCCCAGACCCCAGTGCAGGCTCCCTGCTAGTCCAGCACCTTCCCTTCTCCCGGGGCCCATCCCAGCCCTGCTGCTTTTGCTCATGCTGCTACCCACGGCGCTGGCTCACAGCGGGATTGCACAAAAACTTTGCACTGTCCCTGTGTGGGCACGGCAGGATGCAATTCCCAGCCGGGTGCTGCTCCTCTGCACAGCACGTTCCTCTAAGACTTGAGAGGAATGATCCCTGCCCTTGTCAGACACTTCACAGCCCAGGTGGTTCCCTCCCTGCAGGCAGCAGGATCAGGCTTCAAAGCTGCTCCTCCAAAGGAGGATCACAGAGCGAGGAAAAGGCACCCCTTGGACAGGCTCTGCATCGCTGTGCAGACCCGATTCTGTGTGCATCCTGCCTTTGGGAATTCAACTGCTCACTGCTCCAGCGGGATCTAGCTTTACCTCGGCAGCACCTTGAATTCTTCAAGAGCCAAAATAATAAAAATAATATTGGAACTTTTCAATTGCTCTAGGTTTGACCTAAACTCCAACTTCCCTCTTAGTAAGTGGATTGGGAGGAAACATAAAATGCAAATAGAGGAAAAGGATCTACTTTTGCTAATGCAGCTCTGTCTCGTGCTTTTCCTTTTCCCTACAGAACTGCCCGAGTTTCTTCAGCAGAGGGAACTCCAGCTTTTCGTTTGCCCACTCGGCCTCGCCTTTCCTGAGGACTGCCCAGAGGAGCTGGGAGAGTTCCTGCTTCTAGAGCCTTCCCTGGGCAGCAACACCCACTCACCTCTCCTGGGTACCTTTCCCTGGACATCCCCACCCACCCTTACCTGGGCACCCTTCCCTGGGCAGCCTCACCCCTACCTGGGCAGCCCCATCCACCACCAGCTCGAAGGACGCTCCCGCGGTGCCGAAGCTCAGGATATCCCCTGGCCTCACCCTGNTCCTCCGATCCTCCCCCCTCCACCCCCCCCCCGTTTCAGGATGCTCAGCTGCCTCGGCCCTACCTGCAGGACAGTGCCGGCCCCTCTGTGGCTCCCGATGGTCGCGGTGTAGGATTTCAGCTGGAAACACCCCGAGCTCTTTGGAAAGGCTCGCCTTGCCTGGCCCCTCATCTTCAAGGCTTGCACCAAAAAACCAACTTCTCATTCAGCAACCTCCCACCCAACACAACCTGAGCCATGAGCGGCTCACCCAGCTCACACACTAGAATTGTACAGAATGACCCCAAAAGCGGCTCTGTCCCAGCTGGCAGTGTGGCTGCAGTAGCCCTGGAAACCTTGGCCGTGCTGCAGCCTGCCGCTGCCTGCCTGGGTGAGGTTTTCCTGTTTGTTTTTTTTTTTAGTTTAGGGCTTTTTCCTCTCCATTTTCCAAGCAACTTGGCCCGGCAGCACAACAGAGCTCCACGCCGGCGTGGCCACAGCGATCCCGTGCCAGCTGAGGACACACGTGGGAATGTGTATCACAAACCTCACAGGGGCCCTGCCACCTGCCAGGGCTGCCAAAGAACCTTTTTGCCCCCATTTTACTTATTTTTTTATTTAATACCATGCTCTCACACACACACGAACAGGCCTTGCAACCTCGGGCAAGGTGATAAACATTGCTGTCAGGTGGATGCTGTCACCCATCAGCACCTCTCCATCAATATTGCTTGGTCCTAGGCTGCCACACACCCTTTTATAGCAGAAAAAAAGGGAAAAAGCCACACTTGCCACCACCAAACCCCAGTCTGGTCTCACAAGTCCTGCAAGATTTCATCATGCTTCATTTTGAGGCGGAAGCAGCAGATTTGGCAAAGTAGAGCTTCTCTGCAAACCTCTGCTAGTTTGAAGCCATTCACTTCAGACCTGTCACTCCCTGCCCTGGTCCAAAATCCCTCTCCAGCTCTCTTGGAGCCCCTTTAGGTACTTGAAGGTGCTCTAAGGTCTCCCCAGAGCCTTCTCTTCTCCAGGCTGAACTCACGGGTTGTCCTGGAACGAGAGTTTCCTTCTGCAGATGCTGAGACACACACGCAAATCTCAAACACATCCTGATTTCTCACCTGCCGATGTTCTCCCCTTGAACAAGCAGCCGAGGTTGGGGTGAGATGAACCTGCTGTAGGACGTGCATGGAAGAGGCAGCTGTGCTCTCCCTGCTTTCTCCTCCATCACCCTTGCCTTCAGGAATAAGCATCCTCTCACAGTGCCACAGGGATAACCCATCCTAGGACGGTGAGGGTCATGGCTTTGGGAGCATTCACACTTCTCAGCACCCCACATCTCCCTCTGCTTCCCAAATAGCACCTAAGGACAAGCATGCAAGTAGCCAGAGATGCTCATTAGCCATTTGGGCATTTTTGGCATAATTCCTGCATTATTCACAGCTCGTGTCACTGAGGACACTGCACTTCACAGCTTTTCAGCTCTTTTCCTTCATGAGACAGGGAAAGATGTATGAAAAGATGCTGCTTTTGCCAGTATATTTCACTAAATGGGTTTTTCTGACAAAGAAGCTCAATAAAACTTCAACTTGGAACTGCTCAGACAAGAAACTCCACTTTATTCATCCAGATTTTCTAGGACCACTGCTAGGGCTGCATTTCTTCACCAAGGAGAAAGGACTTGATGCCCAGTGGGCTCTTACGGGCACCTGTGCCTGGGACACAACCTCCAAGGAGCTGCAGCACCTTTCCAACCCCTCAACAAGATCCACACAAGGACTGTCCACCCCAAATCCCTCAGTCTGGGGTATATTCTTGTACTCTGATTCCTTCTCTTCAGTAAGAGAGTCCCTTCGTTAATAAGGTTATTTTGCCCCTCTGAGATGATGCCTTGGGGCACAGCAAAGTGAAATTCCTGTGACACAACAACAGAAATTCTGAGATGCAATAGGAAATAATAATTAACAAGAGAAACTGTTGGGTGGCTTTGGGCCAGCATCTCTTCTCTGCCTTTGTTTTGGTCACTTGGACTCTTCTCCTGTCAACTACAGCACCAAGCCAGCCTCTGCTGAACGGTCTGTAACACGGACGTGGCTCCGTGGGGGACACGGCAGTGCCGGGTTAGTGGCTGGACTCGGTGATCTCGGAGATCTGTTCCAACGTACGCGATTCCAGGATTACATCCGTATCAGCACCGCTCCGGCAAAGCCACCTCCACACCCCATCTCAGACCGCCCGAGGGAGCCCGTGGCTGCATGTGCTGATGGACTTCGTGGTTGATGGCTTTGCTGGAAGCCCGGGAGGCAGCACCGGGCTGGGATGCCCACGGAGCAGCACCTGCCTTACAACGGCTGATGGATCACAAACCTGGGGAAGGGCCAACCCCACACCAGTGCACAACACACACACAACGTAAAAAAACCACACACACAGCGTAAAACACACACACAATGTAAAACACACACACACACAACGTAAAACACACACACAATGTAAAAAAACCACATACAGAGCGTAAAACACACACACGCACAATGTAAAACACACACACACACACAAAATGTAAAACACACACACACACAACGTAAAACACACACACACACACACACACACAACGTAAAAAAACCACACACACACAATGTAAAACACACACACACACAACGTAAAACACACACACAATGTAAAAAAACCACATACAGAGCGTAAAACACACACACGCACAATGTAAAACACACACACACACACAAAATGTAAAACACACACACACACACACAACGCGTAAAAAAACCACACACACAACGTAAAACACACACACAACGTAAAAAAGCCACACACACAGAGCATACAAAACACACACACACACACACACACACACACACAGCGTACACAACACACACACAATGTACACAACACACAGACACACAATGTACACAATGTACAAAACACACACACAAACACAACGTAGAAAACATTTATTCAGACCAGCCTGCCTGCACAGGATGCTCAGCAGTGGTTTCACCCCTGGCACTGGCGCACGCAGCTCCCAACCCCCCAGAGTCACCCGCTCGCCTCAAATGGAGCACAAAACACAGCAGGGAAAGCAACCGAGGCAAGAAATCCATCCTCTCTCTGAGGAGCAGGAGGCCCCTTTCAGCTGCTTCCCACCAGCCAGCAGAGACCTTGGCAGGAGTCAGGGCTGGCTTTGGGCCACCAGCCCAGCCCAGTCGGGAGCCGGGGAAAGCCGTGGTGCTGCTCTGGCAACGCACTTCCCCTTCCTCAGAAAGAAAAGACACCCAAAAAAAGAAACATTTCACTTTTCCACTTGGAAAATCCTTCTGCAATATCAGTTTGGTGGCTTGGAAAAGTCTTGCTGGAGGCAAGGGGAAGAGGAGGTGAGAGGATGCACTGGGTGGCCTCATGTCAAACACCACAAGTGACACTTTTGGCATGTCCAGCCTTCATTTACTTCACAGCAGCAGAACTTGTGGTGTTCAGGTTTCTTTCCCCATCGTCTTTTGTACAACCCAGTCCAAGGGAAAACGAGTCCCATCCTTGTGCCACAGCACGTCCTGCACATGGCAGCTTCCAGGGAGCCCTGGCTGCTTCTGCACCCACACACCAAGCCCCTCTTGGCATGGTGGGTTTTAAAAAACCCTCAACCAAGCAGCATCACAGATTCCTCTTTTTTTTTTTTTTTTAAGGCATTTGCTGGCTCACTGGCATTTTCTCCTGGATCTCCTCGTATTTGGGAGGAGGGGTGAGGGGCTCTATTGTGATAGGGACACCACTGTTGCCCTGTGCCAGGTTTAGCCTGATGTCCTTCAGGTGCAGCTTCTCCGACTTGATCCTGCGGACCTTGAGGGGCTTCAGGCGCTTGCTGAGGCGGGAGCTGTGCCGGCTGGGCTGCCTCTCCGTGCTGGGCTCCGTGCCCGCGGCTCCCGGGGCCTGGCTGCTCTCGTCCAGCCCCGCCAAGGACTCGTAGGAGGGCAGGGAGACGCTGAGCCTGTTGCTCCTGTCCGAGTCTCTGGGCTCAGAGTAGCCCGTGTTCATCACCTCCTCGTAGCTGGGCACGTAGTACTGGGAAGAGACGTCTTCATCCTCTTCTTGACTAGAGGGGAAGGAGTTAAGGCTGTGGGTAGCACATCATTTCAGCTTCGTTGTGGGAAGGGGATGGAAAGAACAAAACCACCCCACCCCACCAGAAATAGTTTTTGCCCTTCTACATTATATGCCAGTTTCCTTTGGCTTGACAGAACAAATCATGACCCCACCTAAGTTCAGACACATTTTATTTCCTTGTGACGTATGGCCATATTTGATCATCACTTTCTCTGCCCACAGATCCTTTTCTATTGCCCAGCAGTGATTTCTTCCCTCAAGAGAACATCAGTTTCTCTCCTCCACTCTCAAAAATCAGTCAAAATACATTAGAAAAGGACATCACCCCTCTGTCTTTGTCATTCTGATGTCTTATGGGTTGGGTACGTTGGAGTTTTCTGCAAAGGGATTCAGCTGTGCTCTATGCCACCATCTATGCACAGGTACCTGCACACAATACTTGCCATTTCTTTGGCATTCTGAAGTTACCTTTCCAATCAAACACGGAAAATCAGCTTTCTGGGTGGATCTGCAGACCCTGACAAGAGCCAGCAAAGCCATTGTCCCCTCCTGTCCCCCTGCACCCCACATTGTCCCAGTGCCGCCCTGACTGTCTCTGCACAGGGAGCTGTGCTGATGGACAGGGACTTGCCCTGTGCCCGTGTTTGTTCAGACCATGCCTGCTGTGGCAGCAGCCTTTACTCTGCTCCACGAAGCTCCCCGAGTGGAGCCCTGCAGACTTTCACCGGGTCTAAACTCCATGGCCAGTCTCCAAGGCTGTTTGGCACCTTGGCTGCACCCAGCGAGGCAGAGACAGCCCCTCTCCTGCCCCTCTGGCTGCTCTCCTGGCGTGTGGCAGGAGCCTGCTGCTCTCTGCCTTACCCGCAGCACTGCCCAGCGTTCTCTCAGCTCCCTCCCGCGTGCCAACCGAGCCAGGAGCGGCACCTCTCCCAACGCTGCCTTGGCCACAGCTCTGTCTAGACCCCACTTCACACACCAAGAAGGCTCCCTTCCACTTACAGCTGCGCAAATGCAGCTGGAGTCATTCCTTTCCCATCTCCAGGACACATCAAATCCCTAAACCATGGCACGTGCTTCCTTATTTGGGCACACGCTGCCTTGCTCCCCTCGCTCCGGATCTTCCTGAGCATCAACAACAGCCCTGGGTTTCATTCCCACACCCGATCCCGCTCCCTTTGTCCCCAAAACGCCTCCTCACCTGTCCTCCTGCTGCGAGGGCTCCGCAGACACCTGGTGCTGCACGTGAGCGATGGCGAGGTCTTCACTGTGCCTCTTCTTGTCGCGGACGCTGAGGCAGAGGGAGAGCAGGAGCAGCAGCAGACCCGCCCCCACCAGCACGTAGGCCACCGAGAAGGTCTTGCTCTTCAGGATGCCCCCGGAGCCGCGGTCGGGCTTGCTGCTGTTCCCGGCGTGGCTGCCGGGTTTGTCGGAGGGGCCGAAGCCGGGCACGAGGTTCCACACAGCCATGATGATGCCGAGGACCAGCATGCCCAGCCCGATGGCCGTCAGGGCGTAGTGGGACCCGTTGGCCCGGGACTGGGCCATGGCTGCTGGGGCGCCGGGCTGTCCCCACGTCACCGCATGGCTCGGGGCGGGGGGGCTGCAGCCCTGCTGGCATGCGTGCGGCCCCCTCCTGGGGCAGGCAGCGAGCTCTGGGGACAGAAGGGAAGCTGTGTGAGTGCATGGCAAACAGCAAAGGCTCTGCAGCCGCCACGACACTGATTCATCCAAGTAACACTGGAATCTCACGCTGCTGTGCCTGAGGAGTGCATGTCAGGATAGAGCATGGCAGCTGGATCCTTCCCGGCCGTTCCCATCCCCACCCTTTGCTACTTTCTCAGCTGTAATATCCACCAACCTTTGAAAGCAATCAAACCACTGATGTTTGCTAAGGGCTTAGATTGCCTGTCCCCAGGAGTGTGATAACCGACAGCTTCACAGCACCAAAAGAAGGCCATCAAAATCTATTTCAAGAGCTGTTGTCAATGCAAACCAACCTGGAAATGCTCAGAAACACATCTCTAGCTGAACAGCTTCTCCTCTCCCCGTGTTTGGGAGGGAGCAGGGCTCCTCACAGCGCTGGCTGCCTGCCCTGCAACGCCTTCCCGCCCAGAAAACAGAAACCAAAACTGCCTCTCTCTCAGCCAACTCGACCCTGTGGCTTCCCCTGGCTGCTGCTGGCAAGGGCTGCCGGGATGGTGAACCCTTGGTAGGGCCCCTGGCTCACCTCAGGCCAGCTCTCACCCTCCCTGGAGCAGCACACGCTGGTGTTGAGTGCCCCGGCTGCATCCCTTGGGGATGTCCGAGCACAAACATTCCCAGCCAGCCACGCCACGGGTGGGAACTCCTCCTCTGAATGTTTTCTGAGTCACCAGGACCAAACGTGCTCGATTTCCAAAAATAAACACACAGAGCCACATCTCCTGCCCACTCATCTCCCTGGCCTCGGGTCCCGTGACCCACGGGTGCACAGCTTGCATCCTCACAGCAGAACTGCCCCACCTCCGCCCCAGTGAGCCGTGCAGATTTATGGATGTGCCATGTCAGGGATCTCTCCTTCCCTCCCCGGCTTCTCGGTGCTGGGTTGGGCTCGAGGTGGCCCTGGGCTGTGCTGTCAGTGGTGCTATATCCATACACTCCCCCCTGCCTTCAGCTCAACCCTCCCGAGCTCAAAAGCTTCATGTTTGCTTGTTTAGCTTGAGCGCACGCCCAGTTTGCAGGGTCAAAGGCCAGAATAAAGCAGCACTCCCAGAAAACACAGCGGCTGCAGCAGGAAAAGACACGCACACAAGCCCGAAGGGGAGGAATCTGCAGAGCAACTTCCCTGCTCACTGCCTGTGCTCCAGCACGGCTGTGGAGGTCCCCAGAGGGGTGTCCCAGCCCCTCTGGACACATCCTTGGCCCCACGTGGATCTGGGCAGGGTAAAGTCTTGTCTCCCATGGTTTGCTGGGGTTCTGGGACACCCAGGAGCGCCGATCCCAGCCCGACGGGAGCGGCCACAGGCAGGCAGGGGCAAGCCCGTCGTTCCCTGCCATGCCCAGGTCCAGCATGGGGTGCTGCTCTGTGTGCTCCTGGGGGAAGGTACCAGCTGATCCCAGCTTTAATTCCATCCTAGTGAGCAGCATCCAGAATGTCCTCACCTGCATTCCAAGAGCCATCCTCCCACCCAAGCACTTCCACGCCTGTGACTGGTGGTACCAGCGCTGGCCTCTGCCCTCCCACACAAAGGTTTTGCTCTCTGCTTGTGCCCCGTGGGGTATTTTCCTCACCTGATGATCCAGCTGAGCTCCCATCCTTGTCACAAACACATCAGCCAGCCAAGACTTGACTTGAGAACAGCTGTGATGGCCTTGGGGCAGGAAAATTGCACTGCACTCACGGTGGGCACAGAACGCACACAGGGCTGGTCACATCTACCTGTGGTGTCTAAACTTCTGTGCCTGCTCACAGCCTCTGTGGCTCCCCTCAGGCACCTCGGTCCTGGAATCAGGCAGGATTTAAGCTCCTATGTCACCTCTGTGCCTGGAAGTTTTTCACAGATCCACTGCAGTGCTACCCATCAGCCCAGCAATCAGATTAAAGCAGGAGACTTCTATTCCAGTCTATCTCTCCATTGAATTAGCTGCTCTCCTGGCTTTCCAGAGCTGTTCCTATCGCTGCTCCAACAGTGCCCTGACGTCAGCAGCACAGGAAGGGAGCTGCTCCTGTCTCTGCCTCAGGTCCAGCATCCCCGGCGCTGTCTGGGTGCTCATCCCACCATCACAGAATGGTTTGGGTGGGCAGGGACCTTAAAGACCATCTCATCCCACCTCCTGCCATGGTGCAGGGACAGCTTCCACTATCCCAGGTTGCTCCAAGCTCCATCCAGACTGGCCTTGAATACTTTTAGGGGTGGGGCAGCCACAGTTTCTCTGGGCAGCCTGTGCCAGGGCCTCACCACCCTCACAAGGAAGAATTTCTTCCTAAATATCCAGTCCAAATCATCCCTCTTTTACTTTAAAACCATTTCCCCTTGTCCTTTCACAGCAGACCCTGTAAAAAGTCTGTCCCCACATCAGGTAGGCGAGTGGTGCCCGAGCGGTTCAGCCCCCTACAGCCCCCTTCCCCTCTCCTCTGCCTGCAAACCAGACCCCTCTCCACCCCGTTCCCTGCCTGCCCATGCGCTGCCCTGGCAATGATTTACACCAGGATCTCCGAACCATTAAACTCCTTCGGCACAGCTGCAAAGCCCGGGGGGCACCCACACCTCCTCTGGGCTTCCCGCACCTCTCCCCTACTCCTGCAGGCTGCCGGAGCCCTTCGGGATGCTCTTGCGACATTTCCACGTGTTAATTGGGTACGGGAAGGTTCGAGATAAGCCTGTTCTCAGCGCCACACGCCCCGAAGGCTTTGGCACGGGTGCCCAGGTGGAGCAGCAGCAGGAACACCTTTCCCTCCCTCGATGGGAGACAGACCCCCCGACAGGGTCAGCCCCGGATCACGTTCCACATCCCGGTGCTCCCGGAGGAACTGCAGCCCTGCTGGGTGACTCACGAGGAAGCCCGACACCCCCCACCGCCCTCGGCAGCACCCACGCTCTCTGTCCTCCACAACCTTTGGATTTTTCCCTGCCATGACATCACCTTCCCACTCACGCTCCAGCAGCAACACCTTTGTCACAGGATCACGAGAGATGAGTCTGCAGTCCAGGGAACGGGTCAAACCCCGACGCAGTCACCGGACATGGGATGAGCTCCAGGGCTTCCTTGCTCCCCAGGAGTTATCGGAGCACAGCTCCCAGGACAATGCCACAGAGAGACACAGCCCCTCAGAGCTGCCTCCAAAAGCCAGGGTGTGACTCTATCATCAGTCATTCAACTAATTTTCTGGAAAATTCTGGGGGAAAAGAAACCCGTTCTCCAACCATCCAAAGATTCCAGAGTCTCTGTGTTGGATTACAAGGCTCTCCTTTCATTCCCATGCTTCCATCCAGAGAACCTGCTCATTAACCCCCTTCCCTGCTAATTGCTGGCCCGGCACATCCTCAGGAGCTCGTTCCTGCAATGGCCACAACCTCGTGCTGAGCCCTCCTTACACAGGGGTTCAACCCACCAGGAACACAAACACCATGTGGGGTCTAAAAAGCAACAGGTCAGGACTTGTGAAGTATTTTCATAGAATCCCAGAATGTTTGGGTTTGGAAGGGATCCTAAAGACCATCTACTTCCAACTCCCTGCCATGGTGTCTCTCTTTTTGTCCCTTCTTGCTGTCCCCGTTACCCCTGCCCCAGGAACAGGGATGTTTCTGGCCAGATGCAGCCCAGGGGATGCAGGGAACAGCCAGAGAAATCCAGCTGAGCCAGGAAAAGAAACACTGCTGCTGATTTAGCCGATTTCTGATCTCTTGGACAAACCCCAGCCCATTTTAGAGCATCTCACCAGGGAACAGGAATCTGGAGGGACAGCCCCATGCAGACTATCAGGGCTTTTCCACATTTTGCTTACACTTCCTGCCTAGAACACAAAAGAACACATCCACATCTCCACTGCTCCCGGCATTCCCTACAGACATTTAAGAGCTATTTCACCCTCTTTTTTTCTTAAACTTAATTTTTAACAACCCCTCCTCAGTTGTACCTTGTAGACAGCGCTGGGGGAACAGTGATGTTTTCCTCAAACCTTGCCCAAGGCTCTCCCCCCTCTCCCACTCCAGAGGGAGCCCAGGGCCCCCGGCTCTGCCACTTCCTGCAAAACAAGGGCGTCACAGGAAAGCCCATTCCCAGGCTCAGGATGCTGCAGTCCACACGGCTGGCCGTGGCCTCCACAGCACAACAGCAGTGACAGGGCTCACAAAACACCCCATTTCCACATGCCTGACCATTCCCAAGCCATATGCATCTGCCTCTGCTGTGTCCCTGGGAATTCCGGGCACAGCTGCCAAGGGTTTCTGAAGCAGCACGTGTCACACAGGCCACGGCAGCTGTACTGCAGAGCTGTAATCGTGACTGCAGCAGCCATCACCTTGGCCTTTGCCACTGAGATACAAGAAACTGCCTCCCAGACTCCTTCTCCCCATAATTCCATTACATGCACCCAAGCGGCGCCTGCTGCAAAGGGTAATGGACAGGGACAGAGAGTCCTTTTACGTTTGTGTTTCAGGACGTTGCCATTTGTTCCTGGGGACAATGCTGCCACCAAGGCCACGCTGGCACCAGCTCTGGGCAGGTCGGCAAGCCCTCGCTGTGTCCTGGTTGCTGTGTAAACACTGTCCTGTGGCTTTTCCTGATCCAGGCTCCGGGATCAGCACTGGGACCAACTGCCAGACTAATGCTTTCAGGCTCAGCTCTGCTAAACCAGGGATGGGGGCTTGGGGTGATGCCTAAGATTTTTAGCTTTTTATATTTTTCATATATCTGTAGCTTAGTAGATTGTTAATGCATGGCTGTAGCTTCTAGTACTTTTCCTATCTTTCTTCTCTACATTTAGGAACAATAAGCTAACCTTATAAACAGTAAAATGTTGTTTAGTCTTATTCCAAGAAGAGAACCAGCTACAAGGATGTTCTGTTTTCCAAACAGAATCGGGACCAGACATAACAAAAGTGGGGCAAAAGAAACCTCTGGACTGCTTCCAGTGTGGCAGGACCCCAGGAATTATTACCTAACCTACTAACCTTTTAATTGGAGAGTATATGATAAGTAATCGACTAACCTTATCAAAATTGTAGAATTACTATACCACGTGTGATTTTTGCCATAT
Organism: Cnemophilus loriae; assembly: GCA_013397755.1. Lineage (NCBI taxonomy): Eukaryota > Metazoa > Chordata > Aves > Passeriformes > Corvidae > Cnemophilus > Cnemophilus loriae. The sequence continues at coordinate 859,567 of VZTF01001480.1, forward strand.
TGTGTACCTGAAAGCTTTCAAGTAAAGGTTTGCTTTTATATCCACTCTAACGTTGTTGGGAAGATCTATTCTATTTTTCAGGCAACAGGGGTGCTCACCTCTCTCCATGGAGCTGAATTCCTTGTGCACCTAGGCCTGAGAAAGCATGCCTGCCTGGGAAAATCCCAGCACTTTGACTCTTTCTCCTTCCTGCTTCCCTTTGGACACCACTGTGCAGCTCCGAGTTTGGAATTTTTTTTTTTTAATTCTAATCTGCTGTTTCCGCTGAGATAAAGCCATTCCTCCGCAGCCTCCCCCTGGTTTTTGTTCTGGGATCTCTCCCTGTCTCCGTGCCAGATAACACCCAGATAACACACCCTCCTCCAGAGCCTTCCAGCACGGGGAGACATTATCCATCTGCCCTTTTGATGTCCTCCAAAGCGGAACCCAGCATTCCTGCTTCCTCCCAGCCCCTCTGGAGTGCTTTAAGCACTTCCTGCCCCACCACTGCAGCCCCTGGATGATTATCTCCCCTTCCTGGAAGCCACTAACCTGGCACCTCACGCTGCCATCGGCCTCGCCAGCACCACCTTCCTCATCCTCTGCCTGGATTTCCAGCAACTCCTTTTTCCCCAACACAGCATCACCTCTCCCTATGCTTTTCCAACAGCTTCTCCAACGAGTATGACCCACAACGAAAACCCACTGTGGACGGCCAAGGAGCCCCCAGGGCAGGAAGGGAGTGAGGGATGATGCTGGAGGACACGGAGCCAGCCTGGGGACAGGATGGGCAGCCAAGCAACATGGAGCAGCCAGGGACAGAGCAGCAGTGTTCTGCAAGGTGGGCACAGGTATTTTGATAAGGATGGAGGTTTGCTGGGGATTATGTTGCTACAAGCCACCTGCGCCGCTCACACAGGATATTCAGCTGCTTCCACAGAGTCCTGACATCAGCTTCTGCCTGTGAAACACACTGGGAATGAGAAAAGCATGGAGCAGCATGGGGAGGCAGACACATACGTGGGCTGCTGGAGGGATCCCTCCTCCCAGGCTCCAGGTAGGAGAGCAGGCAGACAGCCCTGCCCAGCCCTGTCCCTCCGGCATCTCCTACGGCACCGCCACGGCGCCAGGCACCACACTCAGCTCTCTCCAGGGCACCGATGGCCAAACATTCCTCCTTCTCCAGGCACTTCCCTTCCCAAGGGTTTTCCAACCCGTGTAATTACACAGCTAAAATCAAAGGCATTTCACATACTTCCGAGCCACCTCAGTCCAGGGCTGGGTTCACCAGCCCCACACCCACATGTTCTTTGCTGACACCTGGGAGGTTTCCCTTTCTGGCTCTCATGCCAGGACATCCAGGGCTGTGGACAGTTGCAGGATGCTTGGATTTGTTGTAGAGGGATGTGCTGTGGCAGCATCCCATCTGGCAGTGGCCTAGGTCTGCTCCAGAGAGGCTTTAAGGAGCTTGAAAGCCGGGACCACACCTCCTCTGGTGCACCTCCAAGGTGCAGCTTCACCTCACTAGGCTCCATCCACCACACAGAGCCAAGGGTAGCCCATCTCACACGGGACACGCTCATGGAACCGCTGGTTTCTGCTCACACACCCACACTTCCCAACAACCCAGCCACGCTGTGCTCAGCGACGCCTGCCCCCACCGCATCACCTCCAAAAATTAAACACCAGCATCAGCAGACAACCACTCTGGGACACGCTTGGGAGACACCGGCGAGTTTGCTGAGCCCCTCAAAGCTCCAGGCCACTCTTTCTTCGGCGGCAATGTCACGTTAGGAAGGGCCGAGCCCCCCCGGTGACCGGCGCTCGGCTCACGGACCGCCCGGCCCGGCCTGGCCTGCGCAGGTGTCCTTCTCCTCGGCTTTGTTTGCTTTCCCAACAGCCTGGCTCACGCACCGCTCCTGCACCTTCCCGGGGACGGACGTCGCCTGCCGCGGGCTCGCGATCCGTGACACTCCTGCCGGGCTGCCACCCGCGGGAACCGGCAGCGGGGTGCGTCTGGCGTGGGGATTACCTGGCCCCCTCCCTGCTGCTGATCCCTCCCCAAAGTGCCAGCTGATCGATGCCGAAACCACAGCCACTCTTCTCCCCACTCTCAGCACGGCCACCCCGGTCCCCGCCAGGGCTGACGAGGTGCCCCAAGCCCACGTGTCCCCAAGGGGTGACCCCAAGGCACCGCCGCTCCCCAGTCGCCGCCGCTCCAACTCTCTAATGCGCGTCCCCGCTTTCGGGGTGTTTGCTCCTGCTTTGAGGGGTGTTTCCTCCCGCTTTGCAGGTGTTTCCCCGAGCTTTGGAAGTGATTCCAGCTCAGCCCGAGCCGGACCCGGCTCCGAGTCCCCCCCGGTCTCGTTCTCGGTCTCCGTTCCGGGAGACCGAGCCCAGCCCGCCCCGCTCCCGGTTCCCAGCGCTCCGAAAGGTCCCAGAACAGGGGGTCCCGTCCCTTCCCGGCTCCCCCGACCCCACGTACCTCTGGCGGCGGCTGCGGTGGGTCCTGCGGGGCCGCTCCGCCCCCCCGGCCCGGCCCTCCCGGGGCGGCGCTTCCCGGGACCGGCCCCGCCGCTCCCCGGCCCCGGGCACCGCGATCCGTTCCGGGGAACCGGGAGAGTGGAGGGGGCGGAAACGAGACTTCCAGAAACAGTAGGGAGACCCACGCAAACCACTAGGGAGACCCCCAAAAGCACGTGTGGGTCACACTGGGGGTGCCCGTCGGGTCACCGCCTCGGAGCAGTTGCAGCCCCTGCTTGATGCATCGCAGCCCCCATCTCCGCTTTCATAGAAGCCTGGAGTGGTTTGGGCTGGAAGGGACCTTAAAGACCAATATCGTTCCACCCCCTGCCATGGACAGGGACATCTCCCACTATCCCAGGTTGCTCCAAGCCCTGTCCAGCCTGGCCTTGGACACTTCCAGAGATGAGGCAGCCACAGCTGCTCTGGGCAGCCTGAGCCAGGGCCTCCCCACCCTCCCATGGAAAAATCTATTTCCAACACCTGATGAAAATTTTAGTTTTTATTCTATAGTTTAAAACCCATCTTGCAATGGACCTGCTTTGTAAAACTGCCTTGTACCAATGAGTGGATCTTTTCCTCAATCAGTTCCAAGCTTTGTTTGCAGAAGCCCCATTTTGAGGAACTCCAACCACTCAGGCTCGTCACTGCATTCAAAAGATCAAAGCCAAGCTTGCACTCACAGGGAGCTTGGAAAGCGCTTTTTATCAATCTGCTGCCTTCTATAAACATTCCCAGTTAACCACTCACGTGCCAGGAAGAGCCATTCCAGGCATGGCCCTCACCATGGCTCCTGGCCACATGCCTTGGCCTCATAGCCAGACATTCCCATGGTTTCCAGACTGAACCACGGGGAGCAGAGCTGGGCTCTGGCAAACTTCAGTGCAACTAACTCTGTGTCCAGTGTCACCTCTCCTTGGCCGCCATCCCAGCAGCAACGGGGACGTTTTTCCAGGCTCTTCTCACACCCAGCTGTAATAATAAACACCACCAAGGACTCAAATCCTGTTGGAATTGATACTCAGGGTGGGTTTTCCCCTGATCCAAGTGAAAAAGCTGCATCACTATGCTGCTGGACCAGCCACTGCAGTTTTTCCTGTTGCTTAAGCCCGGCGAGACCTCGTGAAGGCAAAGGCCATCACGAACACAACGAAACTTGTCACATCACCTGGCGTGACTCAGCTCCAGCAAGCCCTGCCTTGGGGCCACAGGTGTTCAGGATGCTTGGGAAACTCCCCCCTGCTTCCCTGCATCTCTCCCTACGAGTACAATCCCGCGTGGAGCTGATGGTATTTTCCACTGACTCACCTGCCCCGGCGCACGGCAGCAACACCTACCCCCTCTAATCAAAGGGCAATTCCAAGAGCCGTGCTATAAAAAGAAATAATTATTAAACATAACTGCATTTCTTTTCCCCTTGGATGGATTGTTTTGCATTTCCTGGCTTGGCCACCGGCTCAGGCAAATTTGCCCCACTTCAGACAGATTTCCCCCCCTCCTTCTCCCTGTGTCAACCACAAACCCGACATCCCAAGCAGCTCCAGCAGTCAGACGACATAACAGAGAATTGTTTTCTCTGTAAGAAAGTGGGGGGATCATGGACTTCACACAGCCACTGTCACCGATCCAGCGCAGGGAGAGCTCCGTGCCTGAGCCAGGTCACTCCCCTGCAGAGGCCCTGGATGCCGTGAGCACAGAGGGGACATTCATAACGTGGCTCCTCAGGTTCCCACTCCACAAAGCTGAATATTGGCCAGGAATGGGCTTTTCAGTAGCAGTGGAGCAGGATCAAGGAGGGGGGGCTTGCCTTCACCCCTTGGATGGCTGCTAAAGCACCTGCCTCTCCCTGACGCACATTCTCTGTGGGATAATGTATTCACATCCATCTCTCGGGCTCATTTCACTTTCCAGCTCCACAGTCATCACTTTCCAGTCCCCACATCCCAATGTGGGGACTTATCTCTGGCAGCTCAAATCCTCCCCCTGCAAACACTCCCTGCCCAGTCCAGAGTGGGCTGAGACTTCTCCAGGGTGTTTATCCAGCCAGGTATGCAGGGTACAGAGCACAGGAATGCCGAGGAGGGAACTGGAGCCCCACCAGAGCCACCAGCAGGAAACAAAAGGGCCTTTCAGAGGGGCATCTGATTCCCTGCTATGTGCAGAGGTGCCAGGGGCTCACATTATCCTGCCTTAGAAATTGCTCACTGGCACATTTCCATGCTTTTTCCTGCTCAAAGATGCTCAACGTGTATGTTAAAGTCACCAGTGGAAGCCTAGACATATTCCTGGATTCCTCCAAAACTTCCCAACAGTGAGCCAAAAGCACTGCTCCAAGTGACTCGTGGATACCCCATGGCTTGTCCTGAAAGAGGTAAAGTCCATCCCTGGGACTCAGGCCAGTAGGTCCACCAGACTGCACGTTTATATTATACTATGTTGTTACATTATTATATTACAAGGCCATGGAGTGATAGAACAAGGTGAAATGGGTTCAAACTGGCAGAGTGTAGATCTAGATTAGCTATGAGGAAGAAATTCTTCCCTGTGAGGGTGGTGAGACCCTGGCACAGGCNATGGAACATGGCAGGGCCCCAGCTTTGCCCCCAGGATGAAAGCCCATCCCAGCCTGCTCCGTGATGGGCTCCCTCAGATCCCATTCCCAGCCCACACGTACTGGTCTATACTTTTCTCTCTCTTCCTCATGCCTTAGTTTCTGCACCCCAGTTTAGAGTCCCTGCCAGGCTGCAGGCTGCAAACCTGCCATGCAAGTGGTAAAAAAGAGGAAAACCAGCCACTTGGGAGGCATTTCCGCACGCTCCCTGTGGGAGGGTGCGACCTGCCAGCGTCTCCTGGCGGGGTGAGGATCTGGTGTCCCCGGGGCTGCCGGGACCTGGCGGTTCCGGTACAACCAGTTCAACCACCGTGCCAGGTCACCACCTGCTGCTGGAAAACAGCGTAAATAAAACCACTGTGTTCACAGTAATAACAGTAAATAACCTGCTGCTTCCTCCTGGAGCTGCTCCGGGGGCTGCTGCATCCCATCGGTGAAGCTCTGGCTTGGGCAGGACTTGGGAATAGAAGACCCAGGGCTTGAGGAGAACACGGCTGGAAGAGAAGAGCTACGGTGGTGTCGTGCAGCTGGTTATTTAAAAGAGCTGAGCGGAGATTAATGTAGCTTTGCAAAATTAGGAGCAGATGGTGAATGAGGGCTTGTGCCCAAGAACAGGAAAATGCTGGGAAATCAATCACTAGCAATGATAAAACTCCAAGGAAACCTTCTTACCTGGATATGAGGCCTTATCACAGCTGCAGCGCTGTGGTCAGATGGAGTGGAGCCACTCGGTCTGTGCTCTGCTGGTGCTTGTGGCTGTGTCAGGTCGGGGCAGTGGGAAGGTAAAGACAGAGGCTGAAGTGGGGAGAGCTGCAGGGACAATGGCAGAGCAGGATGTCCCAAAGGATGTTTGCAGTGAGGGATGCCCTCAGGCGCTGCTGCATCCCCTGGGCTGTGCAGGCAAGGACTCAAAGAAATTTCCAGAGCTGGCTTTGTACATTCAAAACAGCACCAGTAGAAAACTCCTCCAGGGAAAACACTGAAAATAGGTGAATTAATGACAGGCACATTCCCAAATTTCCAGCACTCCTGAGCAATAAACCAGCAGCCTCAGCAGCAGCCCTTGACACCAGCTTTTGGGGAGATACCACCATCACCCACACTGTGACCGACCCCATGCCAAACCTCACCAACCTCCTGATGATTTATTCAGCATCGGTTCAGCTCTTTATCACCAAAAACCCAGCCTGGGGAGATCACCACCTAAAGCCACGGGGTGAGTCAGTGCCGAGGCAGGAAGTGTCCCAGACTCACCCCTGTATCCCTGCTGTGACCTCTCAACCCCATTCCTGACACACAGGTTACCAGTGCAAGGCTGTGGCACGGCAGGTAAATCCAGCTTCTGTTGTAACGTCACCCAGAGATGATGCCAGGACCAGCACAGCTGGGTTACACAGCAGGAAAGGGTGCTGGGGACACGGGTTGTTCCCTCTGTGGGGTACCCTGGCCATCCCACACAACACCCCATGCCCCTGACGTGGTGTTGGGATATTTGCCTTTCTCAGTGTAAAGTCCTCACCAGAGAAAAGGCTCTTGTGAGCGTCTGCACAACGACGCGCGCAGTGCAAAGTGCACCAGCGCGGGCGAGGCACACCTAAAACAAACACAGCCGGGCCGCAGGAACTCGGGGACTGCTCACACGGTGGCAGCAGTGCAGCACGGTGCTGCAGCAGCCAGCACGGCAGGGATGCAGCAGGGATGAGGCTGATGTGAGGGGGTGCAGCAGGGGTGCAGCGGGGATGAGGCTGATGTGATGGGGATGCAGCAGGGATGCAGCAGGGATGAGGCTGATATGGGATGCAGCAAGGATGCAGCAGGGATGCAGCAGGGATGAGGCTGATGTGACAGGGATGCAGCAGGGGTGCAACAGGGATGAGGCTGATATGGGATGCAGCAGGGATGCAGCAGGGGTGCAGCAGGGGTGCAGCAGGGGTGCAGCAGGGATGAGGCTGATGTGATGGGGATGCAGCAGGGGTGCAGCACAGATGAGGCTGATATGGGATGCAGCAGGCGTAAGGCTCCTGCAGCCTCCACTGCCAGGGAAGTGTGGGTCACAGGGACGAAGCCACCAAGACCTGCCCCCTCCTCAGCCCAGGACATCACAGACACAGGGAGTGTGGCCCCTCTGTCACCCCACACAGGGTCTGGCACACGCCCCATGGCACAAGGGCAGAAACACTTACCAGGACTGGTGTGGCACTCTGACACGTTTCTGGCTCCCAAAGGGCTCCCAAAGCTTTAAAACCATGGACAGGATGGATGAGCACCCACACCCCATCCCATGCACAAAGGACAACACCAAATCTTAGCAGGGAACTGCTCCAAGTGCAGCAAATCCCACCACGGTCTGTGCCCAGCTCAAGTTTGCTGTGCCCAGCAGCTGTCCTTTAATGCCACCTGTAGTTCCCATTACTGCTGGATTCCAGCTGCAGGTGACAGAGCTGGAGAGCCAGCCAGCTCCTCCTGACTTTTTCCTATGTTTCTTTGCTCCAGCTCTCCTCATTTCAGATGATGGTGGCTCTTACCTGCTCTGCAGCTGCTCCCAAACCCAGGAGGCTGTTTCTACTGGAAAAAAAAGAAGAAAAGGTACAGCTCTTGATCTGTACCCTCATTATGGGCTTGAAAATCATTGCAGGTTGCCTTTGCTCCAGCCTGCAAACACAGCCATTGACCCCAAAATGGCATCAGGCCCCACTGGAAGTGCTGGCACAGCCCTACAGGTGACCAATGTCATCTGAATAATAGCAACAATAGTAATTTATCAACCTGTACACTGATAACAATAATTTATCCAGTTGGAGCACAACACTGATTTCTCCATCCCTTCTGTTGTTCTTGGTCCTTCTCATTGTATTTTCCATATCCAAGGGGGACACCTCCTGGCTGTTCACCCCAAATCCTTACTTACCTTCAACCCTTGAAATCCCTATTTCATACGGATGCAGACAGTCCCAGCCTCCTGCCAGCATTACTGCATCCGGGAGCAGGCATTTGGCTGGCAGCTGGTCCTGGGAAAAGCTGGCCCAGCCTTCTCCTGCATCCTCTCATCAGCCTGGGGTCCCCCAAATTCATGTGGCACTCGGTGTCCTGAACCCTGGTGCCACGACAGAGACGCCAACACCCGTCCAGGCTCTCAATTAAACCACATGGAGTTCATCCGTACTTTAAAATAAGCTTTATTTAGATCTTTTATAATTTTATATTTGCATCCATGCCTTCAAGGATTCTCCCCCACTCACAGGGGGAAAAGTTAAATCTAATGTTACCCATAATTCATATGCTATTTAGCGAAGTTCTCTTTTAAATAAATCATCCTCTTAGTAATTTTTAGAATTATTTCCTAATTTACAAAAAAGCTGAAATGCAAAGGAAACTACTCGATAACAAGGAGATCGCTCATCTGTTCTGGTGGTTTAAATTATAAAAACGCAAGGAGAACAAAAAAAAACCAAAACAAAACCCAAAAAACAACAAAATGTATAAAAACACTTCTCTGCAGAGAAAAGATGCCATGGGGCAAAGCCTGCCCTGCCACCCCAGGAGAGCCCGGGGGGGCTGGTCCCTCTGTCACCCCCTCCATGGCCTCTGCATCATCCCTTGGAATGGAATACACAGCGCGAGGGCATTGGTTTAGTTTGGTCATTTAAGACAAAATACCCTTTTTTTTTTCAACCAGGGCGCGCGTATCGGAATTAAGAAAAATAATACACTATTATAGTTCATTAAATAAATCTTAATACATTTTTTTAAGAGCTTAAAATTATATTGTAAGCATTAAAGCATAAGGTACTTATCTTGGCATAAGCAGAGCACGGCACGTGTTAGTGGAGAGGGGAAGCGGCCGCCACGCTGGGGAGTGGTTTGGGGGCATTCCCAAGGGATTTGGAAAAACAAGCTCCACCTGTGCTTCCAAATCTCCCCAGAGCCAGAAAAACCTCCCTAGTGGGGACTCGTACCGATTTCCCCAGCCCCCTCTGACGGCAGTAACACCCCAAACTGGAGCGGGGTGGCCGGCCCTATCTGGGCAACGTCTTGGGGTACGGGATATCTTGGGATATCACCTTTCCCCTGCTCCCAGCTCGTGCCGGATCCCCCTAAATTTTACTTGAAGCAAAGGGTGAGCCCCCGCAAAAGCAGGGAAAAACAGCGGGCAAAGCTCCCACCAGCTTCCCCCCGTCTGATTTCCCGGCACGTGTTTAGGTTTGCGTTTTCCAAGGCGTTAAGTGCTCCTGGGGCAGCCGAGGGAGCCCGGGCTGGGGGGTCCACAGCCCCAATCCCCCCCGACAGCAACTTCCCAGGACAGTACAGTACAAACACCCCCTTCCTCCTCCCCGCCCCATCCCAACCGACGTGGAAAAATATAAAAATCCCAAAACTTCTGCAATAATTTAGTTAGAATAGCTCCTCTGGGTTTGTGCAAATAAATTAAAACAACTAAAAAGGAACGTTAAAACACTTATTTCCAGACCGGCAGGCGTAACAACCAGCCCGGGTCGCCTCTACAGGGCTCGGCCAGGAAGACATCACAGCGAAGGAGATTTTCTTGTTGTTTTTGTGTGTTTTCTCTCTAAGATCCCTCAGCTGGGCAGGTCCTTCGTCCCCAAGCGAGGACATCCCGCGGGCTGGGCTCCGGAAAACAGCGGGTTTCGGACAAGAGACGTCACAAGCACAAAGTGCACAATATTTCTGGTATTTACAGAGACACAGCAGTCCTTCAAGTTTCAAGTTTTGTCAAAAGAACAAGAAAAAAGAACAAAAAAACCCTCCCAAAACAGGAACGAAACCCCAACCCAAACTGACAAACTGAAGCGACAACAAAGGAGTTACCGGGATGGAAAAAACCAAAAAAAAAAAAAACCATGGAAAAAAGGGGGAAAAAACTGAAGTTACGACACAGCTGCATCGCTCCCAAGACAACAGGTAACACGTCCACAGGTGGGACGGGGGATGTGGGACATGGGATATGTACATGTGCGGGGCCGGGAGAGGCTCCGGCGCCGTCACCAGTCCGCGTCCTCCTCGATGTAGTAGTCGGGGGCCGTCCCGTCGAAGAGACCAGGATCGAGGGACTTGCGCTGCTTCCCCCGGGCAAACACCCTGGAGATGGAGCCAAAGCCCATCTTCTCTTTCTTCTTTTTCCGTTTTTGGTCTTCCAGGTCTTCTAGAGACTGTGGGAGGAGAAGACACAAGTTTGGGCATCCAGCTTTTCCTTCACCACTCTTCCCCTTCACTCACATCAAGGGTGATGGACCATGTGGTCCCAGTCTCAAAAAAAATTTGGGTCCAGGTCCCAGAAAATATTTGCATCCAGATCCCACAAAATGTTTTCATCCAGGTCCAAAGTAATGTTAAGATCCTGGACCAAAATACAATAATATTTCTGAAACCTGTGTGGTGGAATTTGCAGTGAAATTGGGGCCCCTCTCCACATTTCTGGGACTTTGGCCTCTTTAATTCAACTGGACCAGGATTCCAGCTCCAGGAATAAATAGTCAGAGCATTTGTCTCAATTGCAGAAATATCCCAATGTTTTAGAGCCAAATACAGAACAACCTGCTTTGGATGAACCTTATAAAAATCAACACTGCGATAGGCCTGAGCTCAGTGAATGCCTATGGCATTACCTGGACTTTGGGGCAAATTATGGGAATATGAGGTATCCCAGTCTTACAATTCAGGATGACTTCCATTCATCCCAAACTGGTGCCTCTGAGCCACCCCCACCAAATACTTTCTAGCACAGGAAGGGGTCTCACAAGCAGGATTTGAGAGGATTTGCGCCCTACCTGTACGATTGGATTGTGCAAGTTCTTCTGTACCGGTCCAGGACTGTCCCCCTACAGCACAAGGAGATGGATCCATTGAATCAACCCCGATACAGCCCAAGATCCTCCACCCCCATGGTGAAAGGCAGCATTTGTGCAGCTGAACCGCGGTGGGGCTGGCATAAACCCCAGGGCAGCAGCCTTCCACGTCAGCCAAGCCCCAGCGTGCCCCCCACTCCAAGCCCCGCGCTGTTTTGGGAAGAGGAGGCCCCACAGAATCCCCAGGGCCCGTCTCCCCGCAGCAGGGCAGCAAAGCCCCCACCAGGCAGGCCCTTACGTTGCAGAGCGAGTGCGTTCGATGCCGGGGCGAGTTGATGTCACTCGGCGTGGACGACCGGTCGCCCTCGGCCGCGGAGGCGTCAGAGATGATGGACGGCTGCCGGGAATGACAGGGGCTCACTCTGACCGCTGGGAGGCAGGGGGGAAAACAGGGAATTAACACCAGCAAAGCCTCTGACGCACTTCCAAAAACATGTTTTGGGGGGAGTGGTTTTGACCATCTTCTTTCCTCCCCAGAAGGGGTTTGGCCCTGAGAACTTGCCCATGTCCCAGTCCAGGGGGTGCCCACCTTGCCGGTCCGCCGAGTGCTGGGGGTGTGAGTGGTAGAGGGTCTGCTGGCTCTGCCGGATGGCGGCGGTCAGCGGGAGGTCAGCCTGCATCACCCACTCCTGGTTGCCGTTCAGCACCGTCTCGCCCGGCATGGCCAAGGAATGGCGCTTGGGCACGTCCTTGGTCAGCGTAGCCAGGGACTGCTTGGCCTGTGGAAGGACACCAAGGTGGTAGTGATGGGGCAGGAAAACCGTATGAACATCTCCTCGAGCAGCAGAACAAGCAGCAACACACTGCACACCAAACCCACTCTCCCTGGGCAAGCAAAGATCCAAACTGTGCCAGGGATATCAAGTTATTTTTAAGTGATGTTCCCCATGCCAAGGATATCAAGCTCCTTTTGAGAGACGGGATTTTTTCCGCTCAGCATTGCAGTAGTGCAACCACTGCAGCAAACACTCAGATCTATATTATCCAGCTCACCATGGCCAGCTCGGCCTCCAGCTCCTTCATGCGGTTGTCCTTCAGGTCGAGCTGGGAGCGGAGGGCGCTGGCGTGGTCCGTGGCTTCCTTGGCCTGCCGCCGCAGCTCCCACTTCTCCCGCTCCAGGAGGTCCTTCTCCTTCGCCAGGGCTTTCACCGCGTCCTCACTCTCCTGCCGGAACAGGGGGTGGCCATCAGGAAGGGAAAATCCATGTGCTACTAAAAATCCCTCTGTCACAACCCCCTTGGGGACCACCCAACCATGAGCAGTATCTTCGGGGGTCACAAGAGCCCTGTGCTGGCAAGAATGTCAACCCTTTTTGGGGAGATCTGGAAGGCAGCCAGTCCCCAAAAAGAAATGCTCACTGTGCACCTGGTTAAAATTATATCAAATTCCCCAGGTCTGGCTCTATTTCTGCCAGCATTTATTTAACCTTAACCTGCTGTGGACCATCCCAACTCCAGCAAGAGTCCAGCTGTGGCTTTAGTGGGATTTTGCCTGATTACAAACCAGGTTTCACACTCAACCTGCTGCCAGCCCTCTGTGCTACGACACCATGGTGCTGGGCTCTGCACTCACTTTCCTGTGCTGTTCGTAGTTCCGGATGAAGTCCCGGAGCTGCTCCTCTCGGCTCTCCAGCGTGGCGTACAGCTGCTGCATCTGGCTCACCAGGTCTGTCTTCTCCCCCTTCAAGCGCTTGCGGTCAGCTTTCATGGCTGTAGGAGAGAGGATGACTCCAGCATGGGGGGCATGGCAGCCCCTTGACTCCATCTCTTTTATTTTTCAAGGAAAAAGCACCAAAATTATGATACCGGGGACTGGGAGAAGATGCCCAGTTCAGCCCCATCACGTCACCACTGTGGCTCCTCATCACTGCCCATCCTCCAAGGGGCAGCTCAGACCCAGGAAAGGGAGGTTTGGGAGCAAAACTTCAGCCTCAGCCTTGAGGCCTGGTGCAGGAAAACCTGCTGCTCCCTTTCCAGGATAAATAAACCACAACCGGTTTATTTTTAGCAGCGAGGCGGATTCCGGAGCGCTCCCACGAGCCCAGGGCACGGCTCCCCGAGTGTCCCCTTCCAGCTCAGAGATGCTGTGTTGGGATGAGGGGATGGAGCAGAGGCACCGTGGGATGTGATGGGTGTTTCAACAACTCTGAGAGGAACCCAAAACCTTCATGTTTTCCCTCCTCATTGCACCAGTGAGGGATGTTCGCTGACCACTGACCCTGGGACAGCTGTGGAAGGCTGGCAGTCCAGGGAGAATTACAGAAATCTCACGTAGGACAAGGAGTTTTGGTCACTTCTGCACATTAATGCTTTATCCAGTACTAAATCTGGTCCTGTGCAGTGCTGCAGAAGTGCCCTGTGGCTCCCTGCTCCAGATACACCCCACCCCACCAAAATAATGCCCAGTTTAGGAATCAGATCACAAGTATTTCATATATATTCCTGCTTTTCCACCCTGAGCAACTGCTGCTAGCTCAGGGATGCTATGAAACACCCTCTGCCCCTCCAACTCTCCCTGAACTCATCATATTGAATCACTGAGTCTTCCAAGTTGTTGTTTGTATTATTAAAAAAATCCTAAATGCCCCCAAAACTCTCCAGACAAAAACAACCTCAAAGCCACCAGAGGCTGTGTGTACTACAAAAGCTGCCAGAAGATGATGCAGCACCTTAAGTGGGACCTGTCTCCATGCACACAACCAACCTTTTTCCATCAGATTACAGAAATCATGGTGGGTGTTTCAGCCCAGGCTGTGTTTTCTACCCCCTGTAATGAGTCCCTTCACTGGGGGGCTTAAACTGCTCCGTAAGGTGCCTTTGGACTCCTCTCAACAAGTGGGGGATAATGAAGACAATGTGAGAAATAAAAGGAAACCATGACCAAGGCACTCCGAAAGGGGAATTAATTTCCTTCAGGCACCTTTGGCACCCTTGGCTTTGAGCCTCTGCCTTCACCCAGCACAGGGGAGCTCTGGCTGGGAACCCTCAAAAGGCATTTCCACCTGCCTGTAAGCAGGGGCAGCATCATTATTTGGTGAGCAGTGAAGCCCCCAGGCACCCTCAGGCAGAAACACCTGATAGCAGGGATCACCCAGCCCCGCACGTGTGCTGGAACAGACCCCAAAATCAGAGCAGCCCCCCTCATCCAGCTCTGTGCAGCTCCCACATCCCACCCCAGCTTGTCACAACCACAGGCTCGAGAATTGGTTTACTCAGGTATGAACTTCTGTTGCACAGGTTTTACTCTGCTTTTTTTACTGTTTTTGACTCTAAGTGTGTGCGGGGAAGATGAACAATAAAGCAAGTGCTTGGAATGGAGCTGTAAGGAAAGGAGGGGGTTTGCAGGTGAGAGGAGAAAAAGATGGAGGAAAAAATCAGACTAAATAGTGGAAGAAGAGGGAAATGCTTGGGACTATAGAGATTTTTATCTGTTAAAATCCAAGAGATGAAACTCTTTGGACCAACTATTCTGCCATTAAGCACTGGAGAAAAATTAGAACACAGAAAACCAGAATATGAGGTAGGAAATGCTGCAAAATTTCACATTGTCCTGTGACAAGGAGCTCTTGGGAGTCTTCCTCGCCGACTTCAATGAACACGACTCCTCCTGGGACAACTCAGCCCCTTCCGACACTGGGACTTCCCTTACTTTTTTACCATCTTAGGAAATTACTACAGAAACCCTCTAAAAACAATCACAACCACATCCATGTCTTTGAAAAAGCCCTTTCCCACTGCCTGCGTGTACTTAACCAACACCTTCCCCTGCCCAATTCTTTCACATGAACTAAAAACTTGCTAAAAGAGAAAAATTAATGGTAAGTTGACTGAGCCATACTGGGGTGAGATCCAGACCCCACAGACACATATATATCTATATATGTAAAATTTAATTTCCTCAAGGATACTGTGAGGCTCTTATAAAAGTTTAAGTCACATTTACCAATCTCTGATGCTGGAGGCGACAAAAGACTCCTAATGAATTTAATTAAATAATGAGTCCCCTATAGCATACAAACTCCTTTAATTAGTGGCAGCGTTCATGGCCCTTAAAGATTTACAGAAAACACTTAATCACTTGCCAATAAAAAAAAAGAAAATGCTCTGAAGTACTGTTAGAAGAAGGGTAACTATCTCCCAAGGTTGAATCTATATTGATATACTAATATTTACCAATATTTATGCCAGTGTATCAGTATTACAAGAAGATTATGAGGTTTGGGTTTTGAAAGAGCAGATTTTTTCCTATCAACCCAACAGGACAATTTACCATTTGTTTCATTTCGTATTTGAGAGATTTGCTGAAATTAACACACTTTTTTTGCTCCCCTCTATTACTCTCCTTCCTCCAAGACCGATTAGCTCCTAAGCTTAAAGAAGATTTATCAGTCATTTGAGAACTTTATTCCAAACCAAATTAATAGGAAATTAATTGAAAAAAGCAGGAGAAAAATAAAAAGTGAGGCAGAAGCGAGCTGTGAGGGCTGCCAGCAGCTCCTGGACTGAGCCCCACTTGGTGCAGCAGCTTAATTTGTCCTTAGCAAACAAGCCCAGCTAATTACTCGGTCGGGGAAAACGAGCCTTTGCAATCCATGGCCAGCCAAGGAGGAATAAAGCAGATTTTCCCTGGCTATCGGGGCCATCTGAGGAGGTGAAATGGCTTTTTCCTTTAATCTGATGATCCAGGGCCAGGTTTCTGTATCGCAAACCCCCACAAGTATCCAAATAAACTCCCCCAGCCCACCGGCACAGTGGGCTCTGGCCAAACCTCTGACCTCTTCATAAACCCAAGGAAAGAAGCAAGAAATCCTAGACGCAGACCATGAGTGGAAAGTACTTCTCTTACTTGCATTATTCATTTTCCCCTCCCCCTAAAGCACATGGCAGAAGGAGACGGGGGACCCAGCAGCCCCCCATGGACTCGGCAGCTCAGCACCGGCCTTGGCACAAGGGACTGGGGAGAAGGGTTGGGATGAGCTGGGTGAACCCCCCCAGCTGTCACCGCCATCCCCACCTGCACCAGGTCACCCTGTGCTCCTGTTATTTGAGCTTCCACCTCCTGCCACTTGATCTGTCCCTCAGTCCTTTGGGAGAAGAATGACGGGCACAGAGACGTAACGGGACCGGCTCCGCGCTGGGCTCCTCCTGCAGCCAAAACAATTAAAAATCCACCACCTCGGCACCTTTTATTCCTATCTCTACGTGAGGAGCCAAAATACAGTTGCTCCACTGGAGAGGCACAGCCTTGTCTGGGTCAGCAGCAGGGCTGGAACCACCCAGTGATGCCACTGCTAGAAGCGTCACCACCCTATGGCCCCAGTCTGATCTCTCCAACAGCTTCCAGCTGGGAATTAGCTCCTATCTCCAAAACCCAGGCATCTCCCACCAGGATGGGGGCTGCTCTAAATACTGCCTTCCCCTTTTGAAATCAATAGTATCAGATTAAGGGGGTATCAGTTATAGAACATCCTGACATGGAAGGGACCCACAAGGATCACTGACCCTATGAGGTGGAGGCCTCACCATCCAGCTGAGGTTCCCTTGGAGGACATATGAGAGTAATAATCAGTTTGACTACCTTGATAATGTGATATTAGATGAAAAACTACTGTTTGAACCATAAAAGCAGCATCTCTGCCTAGTTTCACACTCCCGGGATGAGGCAGCAGAGCCCAGACACACACCAGGGCACTGGCAGAAGATGCAGCACAGCCCTGAACTCCAAAGCCCAGCTTCCCGTGACTCCCAACCACTTTCAAGTCCTTCTCTCATCCCACACAATGTGAATTTTCATGCCAGGAACAGAAGCAGAGCTGACTTTATCACTTACTGAATCACACACTTATTTTCTAACGCAGGGAAGGGCATCCTCGGGGAGCACCGCTGGAACCCCAGCGATGCCCTGTGCAACAGGAATGTGCAAACCCATCCTGTCCCATTAACATTTACTTAATTTCTCCTGTTTCTTCCTCCCAGCCATGAAATCCAACATTGTCACCATGACCAACCCATAAAATCAGGATTGCAGTGCTGCTCCTTGCTTTGCAATTAAAGAGGCGCGTGCGGTCCCTGGGCGCAGCTGTCACCGTCAGGAAGATCTTGACGCTGAAAACGTCAACGCTCCGTGGTGTCAGGCAGAGCCAGCGCTCGCTCCTCGGTGTGTGGAGGTACGCAGCAGGCAGGAAGTTAGAGCCCAATGTCAAATTTCAGGAAAAAGTTAGGTGAGGCAATTCTCCTTGGGGGAGTTTACCCGGTAACAGCCAAGGGCTTTCCAAACCCGACCCAGCAGTCAGCAAGGTGGTCACTGACTTCGGAAAACTTAAGGTGGGTCTTCAAAGGAGAACAGCAGGTTTTCTGTAGAGATCCATGTCCTTATGGTGGAGATGGCTTCCTTGGCTGGGTCCATGGCTGGGACATCCATCAGTCAGGACATCCATCCAGTGGGACACACGTCTTCTGGGACACCCATCTGCCAGAGCACACATCCTTCTGGGACAACCATCTCATGCAACCTGCATCTTCTGGGACATCCATCCACTGGGACACCTGTCCACCCATTTCTTTGCTACCCACCCCCTCACTGCAGCAAGTTGAGGGTGCTGTGGATCTCTGTAGGAGGCTTTCCCCAGCCCTAATACTATTCCCAGGGAGTCACAGCTTTGAGCTGAAGGTGAAGGAGGGAGAAAATCAGGCTACAACCCATTTGTGGAGCAGACATGAAGTTGGTTCACGCCTTTCCAAGCAGCAGGGAAAGCCAGCCTGAGGTTTCCACCCTGAGGTTTCCACCCTGGCACTCAAAAAGGAAACAAACCAGGTTTGCTCTCCACATGATACTCCCGCAGGCGAGCTCCAGCATATTGGATAAACCTTCCCAGAAATGGGGTTTCTGCCATTAGCCCACACGCTCATGGATGTCACCCAGCCAAGAAGCTCCTCAAGTCCCTCAGGCGCTTGGGCACAGTCCCTGCCCGCAGCAGGACCAGCAGTAATAAAGCCATCTGCAACTTCTCCCATCAGGGATTTCCACACCAGAAATCCAGACCACATCCATACCTTTCTAGCCAGGACGAGGGAAATAATAACTGCACTAATGCTGGAAGCGTAATTCAGAGTCCCAGCCATGGCAGAAGTGGAGAGGGCGGCAGGATGTAGCACTATGGGTTTTTAATTGGATGTTAATGAATTTAAAACAGTGCAAGAGATGGAATTAGCCCAGGAAAGAGTGGAATAAAGATGCACGAAGCACATGCTGACAGAAATAAAGAAAGTGGTCGAGTTGCTCTTGCAGAGCATCCTGTGCTGGGCCAGATCCCTGCTCCCATCCTCCACAGGAAGGACTTGTTAGTGTGGCACGGGGAAGATGCAGCACAGGCTTATCTTATCAGCTTTATCCCCATGCCAGATGCTGCTGGGAAAGGCTGGAAATGCGCCTCCAAAGGGGGACAATGAACCCACCCTCCACCGAGACCATCACAAATCAAACCCTGTGCAGAATAAAGGCTCTTAGAAACTGCCGGAGCCCCCAAAAGCAAACCCGACCAGCAAACCCTCTCTGCTTCCCTCTGCAGCATGGCCTGGTGAGCCAAGATCCATCTGAACCAGCTGCACTGTACTTCCAGGCTCAGAGCCAGCAACGATGACAGATTTCCATATAATTTATCTGCTAATGACATTCCACAGGACCCACCACGGATCGTGGGCTGCTGCAGGCACAGGGATGCTGCAGGCATGGGGATGCTGCAGGCACGGGGATGCTGCAGGCATGGGGATGCTGCGGCCGATGCTGCTGGATGTGGGGCAGCCTTGGTGAGGATGTGGGACCGGGGATGCAGGAATGCAGGGGTGCAGGCTGTGGGGAGGAGCTACTCTTGAGAGATGCACTCTGGCTGCAGGACACAACTGACACAGATCCCTAAACTACAGGACAGTGTGGCCAAGTTTCCCTGTGCTCCTGGCACTGCCTTATCCTGCAGTTCCTTACTACAGAGCCACGACTTCCCCAGGGTGTCCATCAGCAGATCTGTCTCCCCCAGCAGAACCAGTCACCAGGCGCCGTTTTTCCTCCATTTTTGGCTGCGTTTCTCTCCGGACAATTTTTCACAGAAAGGAAAAAGGATTTTTTCCCCCTCCAGCTGCTGATCTCGTTTTCAAGTTATCCAGCTCAGTCACTGTTGCCAAGCCTGCTCTGCTGCCCAGAGCCTCAGCCCAGATCCAGCCCGGACAACTTTCCCAAAACCCACAAAAGCTTCTCAATATTGCAGGACAGGGAATCAATTCATCAACTGAAAAAAGCTTCTTGCTCTGCGCCCATCCAAGTGCCAACTGAGATTCTCTCTTCCTAGCCACCACATCTGCAGAGAAGTCCAAGCTCAGAGGCTTGAATATTGGCAAATAAAAGCCCAATAAAACCCCAACATTATATTCCTTAAATACTCAAAGTTTTCAAGCCAAACTCACTTTTTCTCTGGGCTGTCCTCCACAGAAGCACATACGACCTCACTGTAGCTTCTCAGATGATTTCTTAGTCATATTTTTTTGTAACTAGTATTATAATAGTTCTGCTTTTCTGCATTTTGCATTTATCAGCACTTCCCCACTGCCTCATCCACACAGAGCAAACATTCCCTAATTAACGTTTTTCTCCTCCAATTACAGTTTTATAAACCTGGAGCATTTCCTGCTGCCTGAGGCGGCACCAGTGGCATGGGGGGAGGCAGGATTTTGGAAGTATTTTGGCTGTTGCTGATATACAGGGATGTTTTTGTACATCAGAGAGTGATAACATAAAATTTTCTGAAGTCCCTTCCCCAAATACTGACTCAGCCCAATTCCCTGTGCCTCCGAGCATCTCGGCATCCCGGGCAGGGGGAGATGCAGAGGCCCCACAGCTCCCCACGTGCCGCTCAGCCTCTGAGCCTGAAAACTTTTGACAGCTTCTCCTCATAATCCGCAAACACGAGCTGACAAGTGCAAGTTATACTCGGTATGCTGGGGATTTGAGATGATATTTAGAGCTGCGGCGCTGCCAGGGTTTGACGCGTGAGAGCTTTCCCTGCTCAGGATCATCCCCCGGCTCCAGCTAACAAACCATCCTGCCTGGATTTATTGTCAGCTTGGTTTTAGAGTGGAAAAGCTGCAATGTTGTATTTCGCTCCACACACCCCAGTCCCGGGGCTTCTGTGCTGGTGAGCGAGGGAGAGCACAGCCCCGACTGTCACAAAAACCCTGAAATGCAGGCTTGAAGGAAGGAGGAGACCCTGCACATCACCTGGAGGTAACTCCACGCAGGACAAGGAAAGTTGCAGTCACCAGGGAAGTCGCTGCTTCCCTCCTACAAGTCCGAGGGGCTCAAATCCAACCCACCCGCATCTCCAGCTGCATTTCAGCTGCTGCCTTGGCTCTACTCTACAGCTGTGGAAGAATTCCTTTGCAGTGCTGCAATCAGCCCTCACACCCCATTTCCCAGCCCATCGCTGCACCCCAGTCCTTCCCACCTCCACACCACCCCTTGCCGGGGCAGGAGAGCAGGGGGGTCCCAGGGACACCAAACCCCCGCCAGGAGAATGCACTCTGCAGAGTCCAAGTGAAAAGGATGGCTTTTCCTTTCCTCATTAATCAACTTTTTAAAGTTTAGGGTGCTGGGAAGAGGCGCAGCAGAGAGAGGTGCAGCCCTTACCCTGTAGAGCCTCCTTGGCACGCGCCAGCTCCTGCTCCTTCTGTGCCAGCTGCACCTTCAGCTCTGTTGCCGAGAGCACCTCCGGGGACTTGCTGCCGTGCGTCTCCTCCAGGTCCTTCGTCAGCATTTCCTTCATTTGCCGGAGCAGGTGGACCTCCTCCTGCAGCTGGGCCACCTCCTCCCGCAGCAGCGCTGGAGGAAGAGGAGACACAATGCGAGGAAGTGAGTGACGGCTCCCGGCACAGCCCCGCGCCCCCGCTGGAAACTCAAACCCCGGGGAAATGCTGCTGGGCTGGCCCCTCCCTGCTGGCAAAACTGCTCTGCACAGCCCAAAACCCGCACCACTCTGGGACTGGAGGAGGAGGAGGATGGATGTGATGGGAAGGCACTAGGAGGGAGGTGGGGAGCCTCCACTGAGTGATGGCTTTTGCATTATAAAAACAGATGTTAATATGTAATAATAATAGTAAGAAGAAACCAAGAAGGACTTTCCTATCCAAGCCACTCACTGACACAGCTGGGGTCCAACAGAGTCTGCTGAGCTCCCACACATCTCAGCTCTGCCTCCAAACACCCACGTGCTCAGGGCACACTCAACAAACCCATGGTGAGACTGGAAAATGGAAGATGACGCTTCCATCAGCAACCCCAAATCCTGACTTTTGCAGATTTACACCCAGTGACTGCTCACTCCTCCAAGCAGCTACACTGCAGGAGCATCCTGGCAGAATCCAGCTGGGATCCCCTCCACAGCAGGCACTGGAAGAAAGCTCCAGCACCTCGTTTCCTACAGCTGCACCCACTGTTTAGTGTAATAAAGTGCTTTTCTGCTATTTCCACATTGCACCCATCACCCTCATCCTGCAAAACACTTTGGGGCTGTGCAGGTGCCACTGAAACCCTCCATTTGAGTCTGGCTTTGCTTTCCCTTCCCTTTAAAAACAGGTGGAGAAAAGCCCTTTCTCATCCCAGGTTGGCTTATTGATTTCACAGAATCACGGAATGGTTTGGATTGGAAGGGACCTTAAAGACCATCCAGTCCCACCCCCTGTCATAGACAGAGATACTTTCCATTAGACCAGGTTGCTCTAAGTCCAACCTGGACTTGAACACTTTCAGGGACGGAAAATCCACAGCCTCTTGGGTTGGCATAATGGACATGGGGAGAAAAAATGACCCCATCAGCACATGCGTCACAGTTACCAGAAAAATGAAACAGAATTTAAACCCAAACACCTCCTCTCGAAACCACCGTGGCTGCGCCCTTTCCCCAGTGCCCCCATGTAGCAGCAAGCCTGGAGGACATGAACCGGGCATGGAACACAGGGATTTTCCCCCTTATCCTTCCTCAGCTCCCTCTGCACGTGCACGGGCCGTTTCCTTTCCGGCACCGCTCGCGGAGCGAGGCCGGGAGGTGACGCCGGCAGCAGGACAGGGCGAGGCGGCTCCCCCCGGCAGCTGCGCCAGGAAGGCATAAAATCTGCTTCACATACTTGAAATGCTTCCCGAATGAAAACTGGCAAGGCCCCATTCTGTAAATTATTTAGCAATAAAGTCACTAATGAGGAACAGTCGAGCTCCGGGCTGGGGGGTTTGGTGCAGCCCAAAGCGCCTTCTTGAAATCCGTGCAAAAAGCAAGAACTGGAGGCGGCCAAGGCCAACAGGATCTTCCCCAGGGATGGGAGAAATACAGCGTGTCCACCCCAGCCTCTGGGAACCCTGAGAGGATGTGAGTGGCTCACACATGGTAGAATGTTTAGTGTGCAAAACCCACCCAGCGCCTTCCCCAGCCACAGAAAGCCCCTGCAGCCCCACAAAATACCCCCGGCTGCAACAAATTGCTTTTTTTCCCCCACTGATAACTCATTTTCACTTTTCCTTACATGCCACTGCGCCAAGGGCTATTCCTGGGAAAAAAATTAACCAGCAGATGAGGATGGAGACAGGGTAGCATGCACAGGGGTGACTGATCCGGATGGATTCCTGCAAATCGCAGCATTTTGGTGGGAACCAAGAAATCCCCCACACAGCAGGAAGTGATCTGGGAAAGGGAGAGGGGAAACAAGACCAAAGACAGGCAGCCCGGGGGGAATTCTGCAGCAAGGAATTCCAGAGGGGTCCTTGGGCATGGCCGAAGGTGCTGTAATGCACTGCACAGTGCAGCTCTCCAAAAATGCACTGATCCCCTCTGGTTACGGTTAGAAACACTGAAAAAACTCAAAAGCATCTCTCCTCCAAAACAGGCAACAAGGGAATTTCATCCCCACTTATTACTTGCCTCCTGATCAAGGCAGAAACTGCTGAAGGATTAAAATCTGAGATCTAAGAGAAGCTACAGATGTAATCTGGAGAGAAACATGCAGCACCATGCTCCCCACGCTGCCGGCTGCACGCCAAAGCCTATGAAGAACCTGAATCATTGATCAGCCATATATCCAAAATTCTTGCTTTTTTCGACATATAATTTGACATAGGCATATATATACATATCTGTAGAAAAAAGGATTATGCTTTGCAATATATAGTTATATTTGCTACATATATATTATTATATATATGGCAAAGCCAAATCCGGTTTGAATATATATATATATAGATATATATATATTTGGAAAGTACAATCCATGCAGCCAGAGTTTGATAGGAAAATCCCTCATTCCAACTCCCTCTTAGGGCTCCTGCCAATGTCACAGAATCACAAACTGGTTTGGGTTGGAAGGGAGCTTAAAGCTCATCTTGTTTTACCCCTCACCATGGGCAGGGACACCTTCCACTATCCCAGGGTGCTCCAAGCCCCATCCAACCTGGCCTTGGACACTTCCAGGGATGGGGCAACCACAAATTCTCTGGGCACACACCTGTAATGACTCTCACTTGTGTACAGGACTTCCATCACTCCAATGCTTCCTCTGGTATTTTGCCCACCAAAATCACACAAATTTTCCCCCTCAAAGCACTTTCCCCCCCAGCACAGAGCATCTGCTCTCCATCACTCTCCTCCAAGCTTCCATCCCACCTTTCCAGCAGCTCCTGTTCACAAAGGTCCTATGGAGAAATCCCATGTTATTGGCATAATTTGCATTAAGAGACTCAGCTTGAAAGGGAAATTTCAGCTTCATTTTCAAACAGGGGGGAGAAAACCCCCGTTGCTCTGCCAAGTTTAAGTACCTAAATAAATGACCCGAAACGCACCATTTGCAGGCAGCTCTTAGTGATCATTACAGCAAAGTTCCAATAACTGGGAAAATGGGGTCAATTATTCAGGAACCTCATTTCAGCCTCTATTTCTTCCACATATAGATGGCTGAGAGAGGATTTCCACGTGATTCCTATGAGCTGGATGGAGCTGTGCCTCTACTTGAAGCTGCAAGGAGTTTGAAGTGAGCATCAGCCCTCTTGAGCAGGGACCAGGGCTCAGTGTCCCTCACAAGGGACTCCACACACTCCCCAACATGATGCAAAAACAATCAGGAGAAGAGAATATTTTTTAAAGGCTTTTTTTTTTTGCAGTTCACCCTTGCAAGCGTCACAATATCAGGGTGCAAAGTTAAATCTGCTGTTAGGAATCGCCTCCTAAATGCAACAACCTCAATGCAAAAAGCTTCCACAGCACTTTTCTCCCAGTATTTTTGTCCCTTTTAAATTTTCCCTCCTCTTTTTAACCTTTTTTTTAGGGGGGTGGGGAGAGGGGGAATTGGGTGCCTTCTGTAATTCCTGACTACCCAGAGGAGAAGGAGGTATTGCCTTGCATGGACAAGCCCCATCACTCATTCCAACCCCTTCCAAATATGCTGCAAGTGGGCAGCAATGAAATTAAAGCAATTTAAACACCTCCCAGACTAATTGATGAAAACTACCATTCCCAATGAAATAATTGGCTGTTAATTATATTTCAGTTGATCACATTAAACTTCCATGACACTGCTGGATTCTGCATCCTTTATGCTTCAACCACTGATAGGTGTTAACAGACAATGCCAATGAGATTTTTTGGTTTGTTTTTTGTTTTTTTTTTGTTTTTTTTTTTAAATTGTGGTGAACATCTCCAGACAGCATTTGGGGCTGAAGTTTCCACTCCTGCTCCTGCAAATCCCATCTTGGACTCCTCTGGGCAGCAGACCAACTCTCCATGCAGCAGCAAACCCTTTTACTGGCCTTGGAACAAGCATCACTTTAAAGACATCCATTTAAAAGCCTTTTTCTTCCACATAATTCAGCTGACACGATTGCTGTACACGCGTTTCTGCCTTTGGAGGGGACATATTAAAAATGGATGCAGAACAAACGATGAGGCTCGTGTGGGTGAATCAGTATCTCAGGTGAAAGCTGCACTTTGTGCCGCTTTTGTGAGTTTGACGGTGAGATGGTTTTTGCTTTGCTGGGCACAAGTCAAGGGTATGTTTTTATCCAGAACATCAGCAGGATAAATATACATGTACACACACCTCTGTCCTAGGATGGGAAATGCAAGGGTCATAAAGAACATTATTAGAAAAAAATAAGGATTCAAGACCTAGGGATGAACTGAGTTTGTATTTTAAAGAGCATCTCATCAGCTCTGATTTTTAAGTAGCTTCTCAGCTTGGGACCTCCCTCTTGCAAAGGTGCAAAAAGCTGGACAGGGACTTCTGACGAGGGTCTTGAAGTGACAGGACAAGAGAGAATGACTTCCTGCTGACAGAGGGCAGGGTTAGATGGGATATGAGGAAGAAATTCTTCCCTGTGAGGGTGGGGCGGCCCTGGCACAGGGTGCTCAGAGAAGCTGTGGCTGCCCCATCCCTGGAAGTGTTTGATGCCAGGTTAGACAGCACTTGGAGCGATCTGGGATAGTGGAAGGTGTCCCTGCCCATGGCAGGGGGTGTAACGAGATGGGCTTTAAGGTCCTTCCAACCCAAACCATTTGTAAGAAGATCCAGCTACCGCCACTGCCCAGGACTTGCTGGGGCAAAGCCAACACATCCAACCTCTCCCTTCGACACCCAGACACCACGATGGACTCACAGGGAGTCAAAATGAGCCCCCTCTCCACCCCACAGCATCATCTCCTCAAGGGAATAAGCACAAGGGCCTGACATTTGTAAATCATCACTTCAGCCCAGTCCTGCTGCGCATCCCAGGCACATCCCTCAGTACAGAGTCTCCTGCAGCACTGTGGCACTCCATGACCTCAGAGGAGCTGCTGGCCACCAGTGCTGCCTCCTGGGTGGGCACTGGGGCACTCAGCAGAGCCTCTTGGATTAATAAAATAAATTTTGGCTTTGCACATCCATCTTTTACTTTTAAATAAGCTTCTATTTCCACCCTGTGCTGCTGCTGGTGCTGCAATGCTGCGAGCGAGCTGTCGCACCTGGACACAGGTACAGACAATACGTAAGAATTTCAGGGTGAAGCTTTCACCCAGTGAGAGCAAATCCTTGCAAACACCACTTCTGAGCATTTCCTGAGTTAGACGCCGGCTTGGCCTCGGCGTGCCCATCTGGTCACAGCTCCGGGACAGGACCCCCAGCCACACTGACCATGCCCCATCACCCAACTGGGGCAGGATGTGCAGAGACCACCTGCTTGCCAAGTTACCCCCATGTCCTGGCATCCCCCACCCCAAAAATAAGGATTATTTCCACCACGCAGTTGCCCACTTTCTGGTCTGCCCTGGCCACACACTAGCGGGTGTCTCACAGAGGATGTAAGTAAATAAAACCTGATCTAAACCCCCTGCACGCCGGCGGGAGGGTGGGCAGAGGGGCTTGGGGGCCACAGGTCTTCGGGGCCAGGCTGGGGGTTGTGGAGGCTGCCAGAAGCACACACGGCAGAAGAGCCACTGGCTGGTGGGCTGCGACCCCCGCGGCAGCCCCCGGAGCCGGCTCCGAGCCCTCCGCCAGCTCCCGGCTCGCTCCAACTTCTCCGGGAGACAAGATGGACTA
>VZTF01001480.1:886253-908037 GCA_013397755.1 Cnemophilus loriae
CGACTTCCTGGCGGGGCACGGCGGGCCCGGGGGCGGCCGGGGGCGCGGGGGGGTCCCCGGGTGGGCGGCTCCTCCCCGGCACCAGCCGGCAGTGCGCGGAAGTGCGGCCAGCGCTACCTGCGCCGGGAATTTGACCTCTTGCCCGTCGCTTGATGTCACGGCTCGGAGGAGTGGCTCTGCCCCGCACAGCCCGAGGTGCGCGGGACGGGGGCCCCACAACTCTCCCGGAGCCCCGGGGCCGCGCAGGAACCCGCGGCCGGCCGGCGGCGGAAATGATTCCCGGCTGGAATCATCCATCGCTCCCGCCGCTGCCACCCACCGAGCGGCCAGAGCCACGTCCCGGCGGCTCCATCGCCACCGCCGTTCGCGATGCTCGGCCAGCGCCGGCAGCACGGGGGGGGAAACTGAGGCAGGAGGGTGGCGAGGCAGCCCCGGTGCCAGGGCACGGCTCGGGCCAGCTCGTCCTCGCAAGGCAAACACGTGCAGTGTTTTTTCTCGCAATGCAGTTGTTACTTATTTTACATGGGATGGCGTGAGCAGAGACCACCTGCCTTTCTATGATAAAAGCCACATAAAAACACACCAGAACAACCAAACTCTCTGAAACCCAACACACTCGTATGGCTTTTCATTAAGGTTGGAAAAGACTTCCAAGATCAGGTCCAACCTTTAACCAAATAGCACCATGGCCACTAAACCATATGGCACAGTGTCACATCTGCTTGTTTTTTGAACACTTCCAGGGATGACGACTCCACCACTTCCCCTGAGGAGCTTGTTCCAATGCTTAACCACTCCTTCAGTGAAGACATTTTTCCTAATACAAATATTTTTGTTCCCTATGGTCCACGGTGCACTATTACCTGCCCTCACCCTGCTGCCTGGGCTGCCCGTTTCCAAGCCCCCCACAGCAGACCTGCTTTATAAATTTCTTCACCCACCAAAGCCATGAAGAACTGGGCAGAAGCTCTTTGGGTTTATGAATTTTGCCTGTCCCTACACTGTTAACCTCTCTAGATGGGCCCTGCCCAGCCAGCTGCTGGCTCGGGGATGCTCTGGAGGCAGCCCCAGCACACTGCCACCACACTCCTCTTGCTCTGCCCAGGAAGGTAGCGCTTGCACAAGGCTCATAACACACAGTCCAAGACAAAAAAGTCACCATATTCCACTTCACAACAGCACCAAGCCTCTGCCAGCCACCGTGAAGCCAGCTCCCCCGCCCTACAGCAGCAGTATCTCAGGCATGGGGAAACTGAGGCACACCCCGCGTCCATGGGCTGTGACGTTTTTGGGAAGTGGGTGACAATATAACTGCGGGAGGAGTGAGCTGTCCTGGCTGGGAAGGGATGCAGCCATGGCCACCTTGTACACCCGGGTCAATAACCAGCTTGTCACCCACCCCGTGACCCTCCTGGCCTCACAGTGCGCTGGCGGGCATTGCCCCTTCCCTATCCTGCTGCTTCCTCGCCAGCGGCTTGGGAAGGGGACGGGAGTTGGTTTTGTTGTGGAACAAACTCTGGTTCTCACTGCAACAAACTCTGGGCGTGCAACCGGCTGGCACCGCCACACGGCCGGACACGGCTCTGCTGCCAGGCGTGCGGTGCCCCATCGCCCCGGCCCCTGCCATCACCTACCTCAGCTCCGGGAAGCCCAGGAAAACTCTGCGTCACCTCCCATCGCTCCCTGTTCGCACAACTCCCCTCCCCGGGGATCAAGTCGGAGCGCGCCCGTGCCGACTCAGCTCCCGATGCAGCCGGAACGCTGCCACGGCCGCAGCCACCCCACGCGAGCCGGGAATCACCGCCGGCTTCGGGGCACCTGCGCGTTTAATCCTGCTCTGTACGTAATCCCAGAGCAAAGGTAGCCGTGTGACCTGCCACGGCACGGGAAGGTGCTGAGTTGCAGTGCCCCGAACCAAAGCAGAGGTAGGAGGTTCTCCACGTCACAGGCATTGCACAAGCCCAAAGATCCCCAAGAGCTCCTCTTGGAGCCTCCTCCCTGTTACAGGAGCCCGGTGAGCGAGCGGGAATGCAGGGCTGGGCTGAGTCCTGACTTCTGCTGACTAATGGTGGCCCGGCAGCGTTACTCACACCCGCAGCACCCGTCCGTGCCGAGACAGTGCAGCTCGGCTGCTCTTTGACCCAGCGATGGACCCGCAGGGATTCCCCTGCCCCTTCCTTTGTGGATAACAATCCCTTTGGAAGGCACACGGAACAATGGTGCTGGTTAAGTCAAAGAGGGCTCATGCCTCGGCCGGGTTTGTGTGGTGCCGCCGGGCTCTGGGCACCGAGCGTGTCCCTGGGTCAGGCAGCAGTCACCCTTTGGCTATGGTTAAATTGTGGTTGGGTCTTGGTCTCCTCTCCTTGCTCTGGATCAAGCCATTGCTGTGCGGCCAGTGGTGGCCCCCAGCCTTAGCCAGGAGGAAGCTGAGGCCAGGCAGGTATTTCTGTCCCTGGAGTCACTCCCCGTGGATTCTGGCTGCTGCTGGTGCTGGGAAAGGGACAAGTGCTGGTGTCAGTTCAGATGGGTCTGGCCCTTCATTCCAAATTGACTGGCCTCCTTCAGCCTTCCCTAGCCAAGACCCTTCTGCAGGGGCAGGAGAGACCCTCCCCACCCAAGCCTGGCTCAGAAGGTCTCTGCAGGCTGATCCAAACTTGACAACCCCCACCAGAGGTCAAACTTGCATCGTGTATCCCATCTCCAGCTTCCTGGGCTTGGAGGTGTCACCAGGTTTACGGTTCTGAAGCAAGCAAGCTACAGGTGGTCACCACCAAAAAATGTCCCAACTCTGCCAAAAATCCCAACCGTCACCTGCAAGGGCAGGGTCCTCCAGAGACTGGCAATAGAGTCAAGTTGGGGTCAGAAAGTTATCCAGCCCTGGCACAGGCTGCCCAGGGCACTGGTGGAGTCCCCATCCCTGGAGGGATGGAACAGACATGTGGACGTGGCACTTGGGGACATAGGTTAGTGGTGGCCTTGGCAGTGTTGGTTGGACTGGATGATCTTACAGGGCTTTTGCAACCTTGATGATCTTACGATTCTGTGAAAAAGCAACTCAGCTTCGGCACTGCCGCTCCAAAGGGAACTGCTCTCCCTCCCTACAACACGGAATAGGAGCTGGTGGCTGATCAAATGCAGCTCGAGCATACGGCTGCTGCTGTGTGTCACTGCCCTGGAGGCACCGGCACCTGCAGCCACTGCTGCGTAACCTCAGCCCTGCCTGAAGAATCTCTGCAGAAGGCCAGCGATGCATCCATAGATCTTCGGACAGGAGCTGGCCCTTGAGAGCCACGTCTGACTTGGAGGACAGACCTGTCCATAAAAACCACTGGAACAGAAAAATCTGGAGACCTCATACAAGGTCTCCTGCTACAAAATGCCACCTTGCTTCCAGGAAAACTTACTAAAACTTCTCTCCCACAGCTATGGAAACCCCCCTCTTCATCCCCCTCTCTCGCAAAATAAAGGTAACAGAGTGAGGAGATGTTTCAAAACAGAGCTGATTTCTTTTTTCCCCCTGGTTTTTCTTTCAAGGAAAAACTTCTCTCAAAAATGACAGATTTTTGTCAAACATTTCACTCATGACAAATTGGCATTGTCATCGAGGAGAGCACTTGGCTGGGAATTTCGGAGGCGCTTCGGGAACCTCCATCTGCTTTTACCGAGTTAAAATCCGACGGTGGCGAGGTTGGAGAACGTAACGTGTGAGGCAAGGATTAATTAACATCGATCTGGCTCCAAAACCAGAGGCGGTGAGAGTAATTTTCATTGAGGAACTTGGCACCGCTTAGCACCTCCTCCTCCTCCAGTGCTGCTGGAGTATTTTAAGCTCCTGAAAATCACACGTGCATCACCAAGAGTTTTTGCAGTTATTAATGAAAGCCTCAATAGAGAGAAAAATCTTAATTTTTTTGTTAACTCCCTACCCAGGCCATACACAGCAAGTTTCCCCTTCTTTAAAACAGCACTGCAAAAGCTGTTTGCAATGTAAAGAGGCAAAAAAGCAACGGGGAAAGGGCAAACATCATCATGATGGTTGTAATCTCATTTGGTACAACTTCTTGAGCTCATCACAGTTATTTCTATTGTGTTTTAAAATTTTATCATGAGGATTATAGTTATCATCACAGACATTTTATGCCTAACTTCTGGGTTCTTTACAATATTTTCATTCAAATGCTAAAAGGCTGTAATGAGACTAAGATAATGGCCCGCAAATATAAATGACACAGATCAGAATAGGGGGAAATTGGTTAAAAAGGAAAACAAATAGAAATTACCCATCCTAATTTGCATTCAAAGACAGTAACTGGGGAAAAAATTAATGTATTATGGGGAGAGAGGTTTCACCTGGTACCTGAACCCAACAGAAACCGCTGCGCTTCTGCAACATCTGGATCCAGCTGCAAATGTCACCGACTCCTCCCAGCCCTCCCCAGCTTCGTCAGCACTAATGAGGCGAGGGATGGCACAGACAGCTGCACGTTTGTGGCCGTGGAGGGACAGAGTGGGCATCGATCAGCAAAACGTGAGTTCTCCGAGAGCTCTGAACCGCTGAACCCCACCAGAATCAATATTTTCCTTTTTAAAACAATGCTGGGGGGAAAAGCACATCTCATATAGATTCAGTGTTATTCTGGGTTTTACATTATTCATTGAACCTCATCCCATGTCATGCTGC
Source organism: Cnemophilus loriae (assembly GCA_013397755.1). Lineage (NCBI taxonomy): Eukaryota > Metazoa > Chordata > Aves > Passeriformes > Corvidae > Cnemophilus > Cnemophilus loriae. The sequence continues at coordinate 890,935 of VZTF01001480.1, forward strand.
AGTGAATATATTACCATATATGATGATACAAAAATTACATGACTCCTGCAAATACCCGATAAAGTGTCAGGCTGGGCTGCTAAAGGAGCTGCAATTGCTCATTAGCAAAGTGTAATTACGCTGCCATACGTTGGGGTTGTGCCTGTGCCACCAGTCACTTTACAAGGAAAGAGAAGGAAAATAATAATAATAATAGTAATAGTAATAATAATAATAATAATAATAATAATAAATCAGGGAACAACAAACCCCAGAGCTGCATGGTGGGTCTCAAACTTCAGGAAACATTTCCTTGTTGAAGCCTTATCTCCCCCACAGCACATCCAGGAATGTCACTGCAAGGCCACCAAGGGCCATTGTGTCCCCAGAGCCTCCCAGCTCAGCCCACCCGAGCAGGGATCATGGGGGCACTCAGAGGGAACAGGCTGCACGCAGAGAAATATCAGGGAAAACGGCAAGCCTGTCGGGAAAGGATAATGATTTACCCCTGTGTATAAATGTGCTGCTATTTCTAAAAATGGCTTTGCAGCCTCAATGCCACGTGTGATTCGAATGGGGCGGAAGGTGGGCAGCTCCACTCTGATATTGGCCACTATCTTTATACCCAGGTATTATTGCCTTTTAAAATTATTTTTTTAAAGCTGCCCTGGAGCTTCCACAGAGTTTCAAACAAGCAACTCTAATGCTCTGTCTTCATCAACCACTTCACCTACATATACATACATACATATATACATACATATATTTATTTATTTACATATATATGTACACATATATACACATGTATATTAGGGAATTCAGTATAGAAAACAGGTTTTTGTGACACGCACACAACCTGTCATATTCATCAACACAACCAAAACTTACCCAAACCCCATTTCTTTACACCAAAATCTGCCATTCACCAGGCACGAGGCTTGTTCACGTGTGTAGACTCCAAGTGATGCTACAGCACAGTTTTTGGTTGCTTGCAGGAATTGCAAAGACAGAAATAGTGAGAATAAAGCCTGGCTGGGTTGGCTGGGATTTGTGAGGCAGGTTAGGAGAGCCCAAGGGGCTGCACAGATCAATGACCCCTGAGCCCAGACATATCCCATTCCCCTCCCGTCACTGTGTGTATCAACAGAATATTTATAAATCAATTGAAAGCAATTAATCAGCTAGAGAAAGATAAGGGATAATGAAGAAAAGAGATTAGCTGGTGATGCACGAACAGGGCTCCTCCAGGGAGGAACTGCTGTGGTTGGAAGCCTCCTCTGCAAAGCCTATTAGCTCCACTTAAAAAAGAAATTTAAAAGAGGCAACCTGAATAATTAAAAGGAAGAGTTAATGGTTCATGCTAACAGCTTCTAAAAACCTGTAGCAGCCGTGTTTGTTAACCAAAGGGACCTGCAGATAAACCACTGCTCCACGGCTGCAGCTGGAGCCCCACATTCCTGCATGAAGCCCAACATTCCTGCATCCCCTGGCACGATGGAGCCAGCGAGGCTCACCTGGACACCGTGAGTTGCACGGGGCCACCGTCCTGGGTTCACTTAAGTGACCAACCCTTCAAGCTGAGTTATAAACAGTAACAGAGAAATTACTCCAGGATGTGAGGAGAAGCCTCCAGGGATGTAAATCCTAATATTACCCACTCAGTGTATCCCATGGTAGCCTTCCTATCACCAACCCGCTCCTTGCTGGCTAAGCCAGGACTAAATATACAGCTGGGTTGGTTGCCAACTGAAAAATTAACCTCTGAGCAGGGCAGTCAACATTTCTGCCATTTTATGCACATTTTCCTACTGAATTTTCCACCCTAATCCTTCCACACCAAACTCTGGGGAGGGGCGACTCAGGGCAGGACCAGCAGCACTCTCCTTGGCTGTATTGCTGCCAGTAATTATTTATTTCACACCCAGAAGATGCCAACACCAGGGCTGGGCTTAATCCAGTCAGCAGGACCAGCATCACCATGATGGTGCCGCTAAGGACTGGGTGCTTTTGGCCAAAATAACATTCTGAAGCTGCCACTTCATTTCTGAGGAGCACCCAAAAATGCCCCATCCCCCAGCTGTGACCTGCATACTGGGGATGCCTGTGAGGAGCTTTCCCAAATTTATGGGGAAATTGGCAGCCTCCTCCAGTGCTGTGGGATCCCACCTGAGAGCTGGCAGCAGGTGGGAATCCTAATCAGGAAGACCCACCAATTCAGAGGACTAAACACAGCATTTCAGTGCAATACTTGCCTTTCTCAAGTAGTACTCAACAAAATTGCCAGGTCAAGGCTGGAGCTCACAGGTTTTTTTCAGAGGAGGAGGTTAAACATCTCCCCACCTTCCTCGCCAACCCGCAAGGCAGCAATTTAACCTTCAAGGCAGAGCTCACATTCATTTAGCAACAGCCCTTATCTACAGGCTGGGGCCAGAATAATTCCACCGAGAACAATACATAATAGATAAAAATAACTGCACTGCAGCACGGACATGGATGGCACAAGCAGCTTCCTCCCTGCCCATCGATTTCATGGCAGGTGATGGGCTGACAGCAGGAAAACTCCCCAGATTTTGACGCTTAGGGGGCTAATGCTGATTTAACAGGATAATGCCAGTCTTGGCAGGTGTGAATCCACAGGCTGAGCCCACATCAGGCTCTCCAGAAGCCCCAGTGCATCCTGCTCCCACTCCACTGCCCTTCACTCTGAAGGACCCAGAGTCTCGTTTCAAAACCCTTATTTTTCCCCTCTTATTTTTAGTATTTTTTTTAAATAAATGAAATAAACTTGAAGGTCTTTCTAAGTGCCTAAGCAGCAAGAGAGATGATATTTTACTTACCTATTATGCACCATTTATTGAACTTCTAATCTATGCTTATTAAAACTTTTCACGACAAAGTTTGTTCTACCCTGCCAGGAGGTTCAAGACAAAAACTGAACAGCTGGAGGTTTAAAATCATTTTTTTTCCACCAAAGTCTTACTACCCCACTAAATATCACAGCACACCTCACTGTGATGAAACAAATATACTCATGCCCATAAAATCACAGAATGGTTTGGGTTGGAAGAGACCTTAAAGCTCATCTTGTTTCAAGCCCTGCCATGGGCAGGGACACCTTCCACCATTCCCAGGTTGCTCCAAGCCCCGTCCAACCTGGCCTTGGACCCTTGCAGGAATCAGGAGTTCGCAACCTCTCTGGGCAAACAAACCTAACTGACCCGAAATCAGTCCTGGAAACAAGGTTTTTCAGCCTGAAAATGAGGAGGCAAATGCCAACCAGTACCAAAAATATGCTTGTTTTTCCAAAATACCCACAGTATTACTGGATGGGAGTGTGGCAATGGGTGGTGTAATGCTGCCCCATCTATTTTCCACGCATTTCCAAAGGCAGGAAAAGCCATTTAAAGCTGGGAGGGCTGCACTGGGTGCCTGCCTGGAATTAAACACCACACTAGGTAGCAAAGTTAATAAAAGTGACAGCCTTCTATTAATCTTGGCTCGTGCTGCAGTGCTCGGAGGCAGCAGAGAGCTGCTCCCATGGAGTTATCAGGGCACTGCACCAGGCAAACCCGAGGCTGGGAGAATAGAATAAAATCAAAATTTTAAATAAAATAAAATAAATAAAATAAAACCAAAGGGGGCAGCAGAAGGCACAGAAGCTGTATGTCAAAGCCAGCAGCACAAACCCAAGTTCTGGCAGCATCAGGGTGAGGACATGCAGGTTGGAATGTGGTGCTGGATCCCTGTGGAATGAGCTCAACACTCTGTGGGGATCAGCTCTTGGTAGGGCGGAAAAACACATCCCAGAGAAGGTGTGAGGATGCACTGAAACTCAGCTAAGCAGAGAAGAAAAAAATCATGTGTTTTATTTCCATCTAGATGAAGCAAACCAGGGATGCTTCCTGGCGGAAGCCACTCCTGCAATGTTTTATCTGGAGAGCCCAGGGAAGCTGAGCATTGCAGTTCTTGTGGCAGCAAAGCGCCAGGTGAGTGAGCAGGAAGCAAGTGAACATCAAGCTCCAAGAAAACACGATCCCAATGGCCCCAGATGCTGCACCGTGGCTGGAAATAGGTGGTGGAATGATCAATCTGATTTTTGAACTGCACTAAATGCCTTCCCAAGCTCCCCAGGAAATACCCAGTGCTCGGTTAAAGTCACGGGGGGATGTGCAAAAGCTTCCATGCCCTGTTTCACTTGGTCATAGAATCCCAGAATGGTTTGGGCTGAAAGAGACCTAAAAGTTCATCCAGTCTCACCCCCTGCCATGGGCAGGGACACCTTCCACTATCCAGGTTGCTCCAGGCCCTGTCCAACCCGGCCTTGGACACTTCCAGGGATGCAGGGGCAGCCACAGCTTCTCTGGGCGCCCTGTAAAGTTCCTGCCACTCTTGCATGGGACGGCAGCCAGGGCGCACTGACACTGCCATAAGGAGGAATCCTGGCTCCACCACGACATCCTTGATATTGCCAGGATCATCCAGGGATAAACAAGGGGCAGCAGGGAAGAGAGGTGGGACAGGAGTGAAGAGGAAGAGAAGGGCGAGTTTACTGGAGCAAGACATGCAACAACAGCAGCTGCCAGTTTTCATCACTTCATCACAAATCTCACAGTAATGATTGCATCTGGATTCTTCTTCTCTTCCCAAACTTTATTTTTTTAACTCAGACTCATGAAAATCTCATAAATAAATTTCCACGACCATGAAGTATAGAAGACTCTTGCATTTTCCCCCATGTGCTGCACAAGGCTCAGCAAGCAAAGCTGATAGCAGAAACCCTTATCCCTTCCACATGTACTTCATAACCCAGACCACGATTTTCGAATAGCCAGAGCTAGAAAATGAAAATAAGGAATACATGATCCTAAGAGACAGGTACCCAAGAAGCAATCGTATTAACTCAAACCTAAATATGATCAAGAGTAATAATTCAAGTATGAGTTTTCAATGTGGTACTTGAGGAAGACAAAAAAGATGTTATTTCCTGCTATTTATTCACATAAAGGCTCCGAAGTCATCCACCTTTTCTACACTGCCCTCACAGGACCTCTCCCAAGCTGTGCCCAGCACTGGGCATTTTCCCAGAAAAAACATTGTTGTACTGAAAAAATGAGGCCAATAATAACAAAAAAATACCCAAAGCAACGGGGGGATTTGGAGGAGATAAAAAAAGCCACAGGCAAATGCAATTCTTTCTACTTGGTGCAAGCACCAGCATGTGGGACCAGGATGTGAGAAGGGGCACCCAAACGACTCCAGAGTTAGGTTTATAACTGGGAAAATCAAAGAAATAACTGATCATTCACACACCAGATACCCACTACCCCCCCCGCCCCACAGTGCTGAGCACACCCAAAAGATTTCAAAGACTCAAAATTCTTCAAAATTCTTTTTTACTTGGTAAAACAGGGATGTTTTTTTCCTAATCCAGCTGTTTTGTGCTGGGACAGGATGCTGGCCAAGTCCTCTCTCTCAGGGGTCACCTGTGAGACCAGAAGAAAAAGTATCTAAAATTCAGGCTGGCTGAAAGGGTCTCCATTTCAGTATTTCTAACTATAAAAGTCTCAGCGATGCCTCAAATAATTCAGAAGCTTTAGGAGAGGCACAGCACAGTCCCGAGCTGAGCCACTTTTGGTAACTGCTCTTTTCACCGATTTCCCCCCAGCTACGCCACAAAAATGATGGAAAAAATCCCTTTGTTTTCTTAAGGGAGATTCACCCTCGCACCACAGTCCCCGCAGGAGTACAAATATTTGATGCAATCGGAAAGAAAACAAAACCGTCCCGAAATGACAACTGAGAGGGAAACAATCTGGGAAGTTTTAACCTTCAAAATCTGTCTCTTAATTCTGGTTGTGATTTCTGCAGGCGAGGGAGGAGAAAAAACACAGCCCAAGCGGTGTCTGCTCCTGCCTTACAAAGGCAACTTTAAATGGGATTTTAAGAGAACATGACTAGGCCAAAGTTAATGCTATTAAAATTCAAAGTGCAAAGACAGCCGATAATCCCAGCCGGTTCCTGGGACGAGAATCCGATCGTGCAGCACACAGAGATTTGGTGCTGCTCGCTGCTATAGATTTCCTTCTATTGCAAGGGAAAAAAAGGGAGAAGGAACAACAAGGAAACCCAAAGCTCTCTGGCAGCCCAGCCAGCCCAGCTCTCTTTCAACACCCGCGGCTCAGCAAGCGGAAAGGAAACCGCTGGCAAACTGAACTCAAAAACATAGAAAAAATAGAGATTTGGAGACAAAATCATCCCCTGGGCTGTCAGACCTGCCCAGGCGTGGATATGCCTGCCTGGGAGAGCTGTGGAGCAGCAGCACGGCACAGCCTGGAGCAGGGCACGGGGCAGGGAGGAGGTGATGCAGCTGCAGAACAGCTCCAGAGCATCCACAGAAAGATGCGGCCCATAAACACAAAATACTTCCCTCAGACCTGCAGCACTGCCCTGGGAGCTCTGCACCCCCGAAACCCCAAACTTGATCATGATCCTGTGCACCTTCATTTCCTGCACATACCAGCCAGGCTCTGCATCTGCAGGAGCCACTGAGGGACCACTTAAGAGGAAACAAGTGGAAATGCAGTCACTGTATTCATACATACAGAGTATTTTTATGTTTCAATTATTTTTTAAAGCACATGGTCAAATACTGCCTTGATTTTGTACCAATTAATCCTGCAGCCAGAGATTTTCCTCTGTTCTTCAGCCACTTGCAAAATCCTCCCGCAAGATTGCTGAGGGTTATAGAGGAATTATGTTGGTTAGTGAGCCAGTTATTATCCCTCTGATAAGAGGAGCTGATCTGGGTGGAGAGGCATTGGCTCCACACTATTTGCAAAGAAAAATTAAAGCAGAGATAGTGGCAGGTTTGCTCAGCTCCTGCCTTATCTCCAAAGCATGGCAGAGATATTATTCGATCCAGCTCCGACCAGCAAAGGAAAGCAGGGCTCCAGGGGAATTCAGCAAAGGCAGTTTTTCCAGGCATTGGCAGCTCTAAGCACTGTGGAGAAAATCAAAATACAGCAACAGAGACGTACAGGGGGACCTGCACGCTGGGAGTTTTGGGAACAGACACCTGGAAATTGGGTGTCCTGTGACTGTGGTTTATTATATGGCAAAAAGCACCTATAAACCACCACCTGCAAGGTGTCATAAATTCCCTTCCTTAGTGGATGTAACTGAGCTGGACAGGCTGAAAGCAGCCCTGAGGGGAGGCTGCACTCCCAGGAGGGCTGGAAGCGCCGGCTGCCCTCCAGAGAAATCCTTGCAGCATCCCAAGCAGCATCTCCAAAGAAAATGTATCCAAAATAAACTCTCCTGCGCCTTCACAGCTATAAATAGGGCAGGACTGGATGTTATCTGTCCAGTTGTTTCAGTTGGGAACCACTGGGAAATGATTTGCAATTGAGGAAAGATTGTTTTTAAAGAATTTTTAGAACATTTTATTTTTAGATTTAGGGTCACCAGTCGAGCTCCCTGGAGCTATTCATTGCCCTGAGCCTGGTTGTGAGAGGGCAGCACCACACAGGGCTCTCCTCAGCTTGAACGGAGATGAGGACGTGGTGCAGGACAATGAGGTTCGTCCCAAAGCCAGCTTTTCTCTGGGAACTGCATGTTTGGGAGCAGGTTCCTTTCCACCCTCCTTAGCAGCTGTCATTATTTGGGCTCGGTTAATACCACCAGGTCCCATTTATACCTTCAAGGGGGTTTATAAGCCTTCACCACCCTGTAACAGGAGCACAAGGAGTTTTACATGCAGGAGTCTCTCTCCAAACGTACTCCAGTGAGGAAAAGAGTATCCTTGGGGAGATAACAATATTTTGAGGGCTGGGTTTTTAATGTGAAGACATATTTTAATCCAAATTGTCTGGACCCGAGGACCAGACAAATGGCATTTGCTCCAGCCACTTCTCAAGGTCCCTGCTCTGCCATCACAGCAGAGGAAGAGAAGAAAAGCAGATCAAAAAAAGCCATGTGGGGAAAATAATGAGTTTAGATTGTGCTAGTGGCACAAGGTACAACACAGAGTGAAGCAGGAACAGAGAAATCCATATGTGATACTGAGCTTCCTTTACCTACTACTGGGCTTTTGAGTACACCAGGTATTTGAGGAAAGATGCAGGTAAACCCAGAGGAACTGCAAACCTGTTGCAAATGTGAATTAAAAACCTAATTTTTAGATAACCCAGGAGGTTTTTTTTGAGGGAGTAATAACAGTGCCTGCCCTGATGAAGCAATACTGGGGCACAGAGGTGACCCCAGAGGCTGAGCCCTCAGTGCTGGCAGCATTTCCTTCGGCACAGGGATCGCCTGAGTGAGCACCCAGCGTGTGATTAGGGGTGATGGAGGAAGCAAACCCCACAAGGGAAGATGGGCTGATGGCTCTGCAAGCACTGCCAAAATATTTTAGGGAGCAGCTGTGCCTTACCGAAACCATGGACAATCATCCCATCTCCCAGCCTGAATCCCAACCATCCCCACCTGGCATTTCCCTGGTTATGTAATTGCCACAAAGCCTACTACCTTCCACAGCAGCTGTTGAAGGGTCATTAGGACAAACCAAATGAGAAGTTAAATTCTCCTGAACACACCATTTCAATAATTACAGCCCTTTTATACTCTGCAACATCCAGTGAGGGAGGGACAAGGGAGGCTGCCAGGTTGACCATGGGGATGTTCAGGCCTCCCAAAGGCTGAAAATTGATTTTTCCCCCCTTGTTTTCTGCAGAACAATCACTTGTTGCTCCTTGGACTCACTTGTGTAGGATTTTACTGTCTCAGGATACACGTCCTTATCCTCAGCTCACGTGCACATTCCCACTAACCCCTGTGGATCCTGCAATGCACCACGGACTCTGCACTTCCCAGGTCTTCTCCATCTTCTGCAGGGGTTCCCAAGAATAATTTACTGCAGTCTAACGTTACTCACTTATACATGGAGGCCTTTTTAATTTGAATTGTTTCATTTGAAGTAAAATCTGCTCACTTAAATCAATACCCGCAATGGGGGAGAAAGGAAGCACACTCCAAAAAAATAATATTTGCAAGAGATAATTCTGCATGTTAATACTCTCCATCATCTCCCTATCCTCCAGTTCTCCTCTTATCTATCCCCAAAGCTGCAAACGTTAACTTCAAAGCCAAGCACTGTTTCCAACTGGAAATCCACGGAGTGGTCCCCAGTAGACGTGAGGAGCTGAGGGGCATGCTCAGCCCCATCCAGTGTGTCCCAGGAACCGGTGAGTCCCCTTTCCTCAGGGATCACCCAACCTAAAATCCCCACTGTGCCCTAGTGCACATGTAAACACACACACTGCCCCGGCTGCTGCATCTGCCCATGGAAAATGCCAAGGAGCCAGACCTGCCCTTGGCACTCTGCAGCAAAGACTGCCCAAGGACAGGGAACTTCATGGTCCTCAGTGCAAGACATTCAACATCCCAGAAACAAGCCCCAGGAGGATGTGGGGAGCTGAGGAACGCTCCATCTAACTGGATTAAACTCCAAAATCATCTCTGGAGATGCTGCTAAGCAGCAGCTCTCCCCAGAGCGGCCGGGGCACTACAGATGCACGCACAGACCTAATTCCTCTCCATGCAACAGACCCCTGGCATTTATCTCCACTGCTCAAAGATCCGCTGGAGCCCCGAGGATCTCACCATGAATCAGCATCAGCCTCTGCTCACTCGAGCCCCTCCTCAGCACAGCAGCGTTAATTCCCCCCCCCCCAAAAAAAAACCTGCAGCAAAACACAGAGCGAGAAGCAGCATTTCAGAAGAGCTGCAATCCCAGGCTTTGCAGCTCCGACATCTCACATGAAAGGGAGGAATTTCCCTCCCAGTGAATAGCGGTTTATACATTCTTTGGCAGCGTGTTACCATTAGCAAACACAATCTGTATTTCTGCCTCGCTCATTTGTTTGCCAAGTGCATTGGAAAGGAATATTTTATCCGCTGCCAGATAAAACCCATCAGCGACCGTGCCCAACGTTTCGCTGCAGGTACGAGGTTTGTTCCTGCCAAAGGACACCTCCATAAACCCCACCTGAATAAACTCCCCCCACCACGGGTCTGAGAGCTCAACACAAGGGTGGGGGGCACGGAGGTGTCATCCCAGCTCCTCTCCTGGCCTGGGATAAAAGGCGGTGGGAAGAAGGGGAAAATTGGCTGCACTAGAGCATGGTTAAAAAGCTCATGTTGGATTTGGGATGGCAAAGAGGAAAAGCCCTCCAGCTCCCAGCCCGAGCTGCCACCTGCGCCACCCCCTCGGCGAATGCTGGTCCCTGCCAGCGCCTGGAGCTCCCTGGAGTTTTGCCTTCCTGCAGCTCTGGCCCAAGCTCAGCCCAGCTCCTGGACACCGTAACCCTGGGTTTGAACCAAGCTGCTTTCAGCTCACGCCCCAGTTCCTTTGCCTAGGATATAATTTAAACAAAACTCCCTGAAAATGCCCAAACCAGACATTTGTGGTTCCACAAGTATTTTTTTTCTCCCCTTGGTGATCTGCACATCAAACACATGAAAAAACAGACAGAGGAAAGGGTTTGTTTGAGTTATTTTCTCTTTCTTCTGACCCAGCTCTCACAGCTGAGCCTTTCCCCCATCCTCAGTGCAGCAGAAGCAAAGTTCTGAACACATATGGGAAGAGATCCTGGGAAAGGGGAGCAGCCAACTCACAAAGTCCCATCATCCAGCCTCAGTAAGCTTAAAAGGCCTTTTTATTCCACCCTAGATTTTAATTTAATTTTTCCTCCATTTCCTGCCTGTATTCTGCTCCTCCAGCTGGAACATGCTCCCATGCCAAACTCCTCCAAACCCGCACCAGGGGATATTCCTGAGGGAAAAGCAGCTCCAGTGCCTGCCTGGAGCCCCAGCAAGGGAAAAAGCATGCCCAGGACAACACACACTCCCACCATCACTCCCTGACCCCTCATTGTGGAACTCCCCCTCCCCAGCAGCCCCACAGCCAGACTAGAACTACCGACCTACATCTGGGAAGCTCCCAAATCCCACTGGCAATTCCCACAGCCATCCGGTTCCACCTTTCATTTCCAGAGCAACCTTTCCCCTCTTTACTTGGCTTCCAAGTTCAGTTGAAGACATTAACCTAATTACAACTATCTCTGGCATAGTTTTCTTCTCCCTCTCACTCCCACTGCATTCAGTCAAGGTCAATTTTGCAGCTTATCCCAAAAATTCCTGCTTGTTTGGGATTTTTTTTTTTTGCAACAGTTCCACTTCAGCCAAAAGGCAGGAGAAGAGGAGATGCTGTAGGGGAGTGAGAATAAATGGAAAAAGCTGTGCCAAGGGTGGCATGAGAGGAAAAACCATTATTTTAAATTAAAAATTAAGAATACATCCGCTCCCCGGATGCTGTTTGAGCTAAGGATGGGCAATTCTGGAAAAGGCTGGCAGGCATGGAGCAGGCAGCTCAGTTTTATTCCCTACTGACAGCCTGGAGGTAATCTGGGGGGCATGGAAGATGACCCCCATTTCACCTCTGAAAGCCACGTGCCCGGAGGTGCTGGAGAGCTGGGATCCCTCACTTCAGGGTGCATTTTCAGCACCTATTTAAGATTTAAGATTAAGCAGGATTTTCAGGAGCACCAAAGCCGTTTAGGTGCCTAAATCCCACTGGGAGTCCCTTTGAACACTGCTACCTTCCTAAACCCCAGCCGGAGTTTATTAGTGTCGTCAGACACTTACACGGCCCCAGGCACACGCCCTAATCCCAGGGCTGGGCAGCTGCTGACCACCACCCGCCGACCCAGCTCTGCAATACGTGGAATATGTGGGCAGGGAATCCCCATTTGGGCACTTTCAACTTGTTCCACCTCCACCTGTTCCCTGTCTGAGCTGGGAGTTCAGGTTTCTCCTTTTTTTCCTCTCTTGCTCTATCTGGGTGAGTATCAGGGCAAGCACAGACCACTACCTACAGTCTCTTTGAAATGGTCGTACAACAAACCCCCCTGCATTTCCTTCTGTTCCACACAGGCCCCCAGCCCTGTCCTGGTGTAGGATAAACCTTTAAACCAAGGGAAAACCCACGGGGGAGATGTAGCAGCACCCTGGACCCACGGGTGGAGCTGCAGTTCTTGGAGCTGCCCAGTGCTCCAGCTGTGGGTGCTGCAAATCTCCCCAAGCAAACACACGATCGCCCCAAATCTGGGGTGATTTTTACCTTTCTGAGGTTGCAAGGAGAGGGGATGCAGCTGCAAGCAGTGCTCTTGGGGGTGCAGACCCTCCCAATTTCTTTCCTGCATTCTCAAGCCATTTTTATTACCTCTCTGATAATACAGGGAAAGAACGTGCCAAGGCATGTGTTTGGCTTCTATCATGTCAAATACATTTTAATTGGTGATAATTCCTGCATGCCTGGTATATCCAGGTGAAAATGAACCCTGTGTGCTCCTCTCTGCTCTGCAGGTTAATGTTCCTCAGGCAAGCTGGTATTAAAACCAAGGGCCTGGAGCAGTGGGAATAAAAAAATCAGCTTTTAAAGGGCAGCTCTCCCAAAAGCGTCATGAGATGTTTAAACTTAGCTCCAACCTGGTAGCAAACTCCTGTTTTAATAACTGTAAGGGATTTGGGGAGAATGTCCCCTTCCTCTGCTGAACGGGAGGGACACGTGGCATCAAGGCAGCACCCGGGGGGGGCACATTCCCATCTTATCCCGGGGGGCACATTCCCATCTTATCCCATGTACAGGCACAGCAGCCAACCCTCCACCCCGGGCACCCGATGCTCAGAGGAGGATGCACAGCTCTCCATCACCTCCTCCAGGCTGTAATATTTTGATCAATAGCCTTATTCACATCCAGAGGCAGATGAAGGCACCTTGCTTCTCCCTCCCTTCGCCCAGGGAACAAACACGGTAAAGCCGGGAGGGACGGAGCCGCCGCGGCAGATCCGCACTGACACGGATGGTTTGGGAATTATCCGCTGGGCGAGGAGTTATCGACCTGGGCTACAAGTGGATGAGCAGCCAGAAACCTGAATGGGGCTGTGATTAATTCACACACACACACACAAAGAGCTGAATTTATGGGATATTTTTATTTCTTGGCTCATTCAGCCAGCCTTAATTACACCATGGCCAGATGGACGCTCCATAGCATTGAAGTCTCTGCCTTCTCCCTCTCCCCAAGGTGGCTCTCACCAGCACTGGGCTTCTGCAAAGGCAGCATGAGGGGGGTGCTGGTTTTGGGGGCTCTACAGCAGGATGAGCCACAGGACCATCCGAAGAGCCTGTGATGAAGCCACAGCAGCTCCTCCTGCACCAAGCAGGCAGGGCTGAATTTTAGGCAGCATTTAGCACAGGTAGTCACTATCCTTGCCAAAATACCATGGTCCAGGTCTCCAGAGTTCCCACCCACTTTGTATTTTCTCTCCAGTGCCCACCATCTTTGCAGGTCTGGAACTGGCAGGTGGGAATGGTAATAATTCAAATATTCCTCAGGGAGTGCCGTCAAGAAAAGCACAAATCTTCCCTTTGAGCCGCGTGTGAAAGGCAGTCTTTGTGCTCAGGAGCATCGTGTGCCTTTGGAATCCGTGCTGGAAATCTGAATCCAATCTGATGGGCGCCTCCAAGTTATTTTTTCCAAAACAAGCCAAACAACTCTATATAAACAAAATATGCCAAAGCTCCTGTTCTCCCTCACCTGTCTGATTATTTCTTCCTCTCTTGCTTTGCTTTATCAAAATAAACAAACACTGTCTATTGATTCTGACTGTTCTCTGAAGATTTGTGGCAGAAAGCTGAAGACTCCTGAGTTACTGCGGAGCGATAACTGGATGCCCACTGGTTGGAAAGGCTTCCTTGGAATGAAAAAAGAGATAAAAAAGTGGCTATATCATAGCAAAGGACATGCTTTGTTTCCTCAGACTGGAAGGAAGTGTGAAGGATGACTTTGTTAATAATTCATTTTGACAAGTCTCCATCCTTCCTGCCTTTTTTTTTTAAATCCAGGATATACTAAGAAAATCAATACAAGAAATACAGCATTTTGCTTTTATTTCGTCTTCCAGAAAGCAGCAGGGCTCACAGACCCTGCATGTCCTTGCACCCAGCACATCCAACCATTTCCACCAACCATTCCTGCAAAAATACATTTTTCTATTTCATCTACACGATGGCACGAAATTTAAGGCTTTGCTCTCCCTAGTACCTTCTGCAACCCACAAAACTTCAAATTAACCTTTTGCTTTTGGAGTAATTAATGCTGCAACACCACTAATGACCTAGTTGGATTCCAATACACTGGAGAGCTGCTGCAGCCCGACTGGGATGCCCTCGGTCCGCACCGGAGGCAGAATAATAATCTTCTTAAGGAACGCTGTTCAGCTCAGTAATTGCCTTACATTGTAAAATCCTGCAGAAAAAAACTTGCCCTGCAGCACATTTGATATGTTCTGGTCCTTGGCCAAGCTCTGCACAAGTCCATTGGACTTCTTCCCCTTTAAATTTTACTTCTTTGGGGTTTTCTCTATGGTTACCCCGGCAAATCCGGCGCTTTCATGCACAGAGAATGAAAGCACCAGTGGAACAACAAGAGACCACAATATAAGGTCCTCAAGACCAAAAATCACATGAAGTCACACAAAAGAAATCTGGATTAAATCAGCTGCAACAGTTCAAATTGAGTTACCTTCACTCTAAAACGGGAATCCAGCCCAAACTAACACCAGCCCCAGATTTCTGAGGTTTATTCACCACCACAACCCAGAGTGATGGTCAGGCCCCTTGAGATCACCAACCTTTTGTTCCATTTATCTTCACTGGCAACTCTATTAAAAATCTCAAATGCCTAACTCATAAAACATTGAGATTTTGGCACAAATCTACCTTGAGCTGACCTCTGGCCATCAACTACAGAGGAGAGCCCAGGGACAGCGGAGCACTCAAGCAGCTCTGCTCACTTCCATAGCTTTGGGCAGCATCCCCTGCCACCCAGGTCTTCCAAAACCCACCCTTCCCTTCCAATGTTCCCACTTTCCCCACTACCTGCTAACAAACAACGAGGAAAGACCCCAGGGAAGGTATTCAAAGCAGTTGCTGGAAATCAGGAGCTTCATCTAAGCCCAGACAGGGTCGGTATCACCTCCAGCTATGCAAAACCAACCCACAGATGGCTTATAACAAAATTCTCTTTGTTCACAAATCCCTGAAGTTCATTTGCACTGAGCTTCTTCTCCAAAAAATTGGGATTTGCCCCCAAAACCTAGGACTACTGGTGTGGCACAACCACCCCAGGTGGTTCCCTGCCAGGAGAACTTGGTGCCTGCGGCTGCATTGCCTGAGGCTGGAAAGAAGCTCCCTTGTGCCTATCAGGCTGCTGGCTTTGTTTCCATTTTAAGACTCATGATCACTGCTTTAAAGAGGGAATTAAACTGATGGATTGTGGATGATGTAAAACCTCGTCCTAGGAAGCTGCACAAATAAATGTTATCGGAGTAACTAAAAGGGGAGACAAGCTGATTTTGAGACTAAGTGGGATTGAGATGGTCTGAATTTTCTCCATCTTCCCTGAATCACACAGTCCTGGTATCACCCATGTACCAAACCACCGGCAAATCAGTCATCCTGTAGGAAAGGGGTCGATCAGAGCAACTTCAGCACAGAGAATTCACTTTGTGCTTCCACTGAAGAGAACAAGCCATGGCCACCCATCTCCCACCACTGCTGGTCTTGAACTGAGACCAGAAGCAACCTCAAAAAAGCCAAGAGGTTTTTTGGCAGAAACGCAAAATCAGTGCTAATCACGTTGTCAGGGTATCAGCTCACACTCGCTGCCAACACATCAGGCCAGCTGTGCATCTGCACTTGCTCATTTGGCCACTAACCTGCTTTAGCAATTACAGATAATTAAAACATCGCTCTGCAGTCATTCTGATTTCTGGTGTGCCCATCTCCTGTTTCTGCTCTGGAGCTCAGCTGGAAGATGAAGGATGCGGGAAACTTTCAAGGGTGTAGATCAGAGTGTTTCCATCTACTCTCTGCAGCAGCACAACGACTCACACTGATGGGAGAGGTGACTGGTGTTGGAAGGTGAGGAGGACCAAGGCAACCCCTCTGCTCTGCACAGGGATGCTCTTTTCAATTTGCAGGCCAAAAAGCCACACTAAATAACCCCAGCCAGGTGCAAGAACAGACTCTGAAATCTAAGGAATACAAGTAATTTCATCTGCTAGGGGAACGCAGTGCCAAAGCCCTGACCACCCCAGCAGACCAGGTTAACACCTGCCCTCTTTCACTGCACAGTGGGAGACCATTTCTGTGGTCCAAATGTCCTCGAGCTGGTAAAGGTTATCAAAATACCAGGGTTTGGAGGAAGGGGGATGTTCCAGCAATGCTCCCTAATAACAAACACCAAAGCGATCCCTTCCAGGAGGAGATAAAAGAATTTCTTCCTCCACTGGCAATAAATCAAAGGGCACTGTTCAGCTGATGTGAATTGATTTTTCTCCCTTCCTTTGCACTTAGAGCGAGGCGGGACCGTGGCGAGAGCCCCCAGACGTGACAGAGCCCAATCGATGGCAGGGAGGGGACACGGTGGGGACACTTGGCACCAGCACACGGCATTTCCAACCCTCCTGCAGGAGGGGCACCCTGCTCCCGCCCTGAGCCCCAGTGGAGAGACACTGGGAATGGAATCATTCAGGCTGGAAAAGCCCTCTAAGATCACCCAGTCTAACCACTAACCTAGCACTACCAGACCACCACTAAACCATGTCCCAAGTGCCACATCTACTGTCTTTTACATCTGCCAGGGATAGAGACTCCACCACCTGGGCAGCTGTGCCAGGGCTGGATAACCCTTTTGGTGAAGAAATTTTCCCTAATATCCAACCTAAATCTCCCCTGGTGCAACTTGAGGCCATTTCCTCTTGTCCTATCACTTGTTACCTGGGAGAAGAGATTGACCCCACCTGCCTCTAACTTCCTGTCAGGGAGTTAAAGAGAGCAAAGCCCCAGCAAAGCCCTTCCCAAAAGTAAAGGGCACAAGTGAACTTTAGATGGCAATGAATGAGATTTGATCCAGATAAAAATAGGAGGGGAGGGAAATTCTCTTTAGAACAAGAAGAGCAAATGCTGTAAGGGGTGAATCCAGAGCTGGAAAGGATGGGACG
>VZTF01001483.1:0-48933 GCA_013397755.1 Cnemophilus loriae
TGTCTTTCAAACCAAGACAGATACCTATATCATCCAGAAGTCCCCACCATAGCCCTTATTTACTTCAACTAAAGCACAACCAGAAAGTTTTTCACTAAAAACTAGTAAAGAAATGCAGCCATGGTGAATTAAAGAAACACAGCTGCTGTAAAAAAAATTACCTTCCATTTCTCCTGGGCATCACTCCCCTTCGTTTTGCCTAATAATTTCCTAAAACAATCTCAAGTTTGCTTTCTTGAAAGCTCTTGACTTTTCACATTCCCACCCTTCCTGTGAACCCTCAATCCAGCCACCACCTTATAGCTACTGCACCTCAAGCTACTGCCTAGAGTCATCTTTTTCTACCAGGTACTGTCTGTCTTCTGCTTGCAACCAGTGGGTCAAGCAGAGTGTTAGCCGTGCTGGCCTCTTAGATCCTGCTGGCCTGCATTAGATCCTCGCAGGCACTTGCAAAGGCAGTACAGCAGCAGACACTATGAGAAAGCTGCTTCACACCCTACCTTGAAAGGGAATATGCAGCCTTTGCCCCAACCTTCATCTGCAGCCCTCCACAGTAACCTGGATCCAAAAAAACCCACTGCTTTAAGAACAAAAGCTATTTCAATACATAACAAGTCTAAAAGGCTCCAGCTTCTCTCTATTTCTGAAGCACCAAGTAGGGGCTTTGAACTGGAACCCTCTGGCCTTTCTCATGTATGACTATTGCTGTGGGAAGGAAAAACAGACCATCACTAAACCAAGCTCCAGATTTCATTTGCTCCAAGAGGGATGCAGCCTGGCTCTGGAGCTTACATTGCATTCATCAGACAAAACTTCCCTGTTTCAGAACTTTCAGTTCCCTTTACTAGGGCAAGAAAAAGTAAATCAGTCTTGTATGTTCCATAGTAAATACAAAAAGAAGTAGAATTCAGACTCTGACTGAAGAAGATTTAAAAATTTAGTGTTTGTTCCACTTTTTCTCCTTCTCCAAATCCAAATGTACTCCTTCTCAAAACTAATGTGTACCAGGAATTAAGGGGACTTGGGCTGCTGAATCATACTTCTGATGGATAATACACATTAAAAAGCAGTTAAACAACTGCACACCAAAACCCAGCTTGTTTCCTTATTACATACAGAAAGATACTGGTAATGTATTTTACCAAATTGCTTTTGTATATCAGAATAGTCTCCAAAATTGGCAAAAAAATCTGTAGCTCATCCACAATTTGCATGCTATATAGGAACTTAAACATATATTCACCATTGTTCATCTTTCAGAAATGCAGGTTTATGCAGAAGTGATGACAATATTTGTAACTGAAGCAGAGGTTTAATTATGAAGGATTTAAAGGATCATTGGAATAGGATTTCATAAAGAAAAACCTTTTTTAAATTTTAATGGAAAAATTACTCTTCTTTACTGTAACCAAAAATAACGTTAAAGATCATGAAGTACCAGAGACATTGCTTAATTGGCATTGATCTTGTATAAAGTCTTAACCCTGGTCTACAGTAATTGAGCCCAAAGTCCCTTTAAGCTAATACTAGAAATTGCATTTTTATGGGCTCTTACAAAGTATGACTTTTTTTTTTTCCTTCAGTGGTACTCTGCAGGGAAGTGAAACAGAGATTATTATAATTTCAAACCAATTAAAGATCAGTCACTTCATGTGATCAGTAACTGTACTCTATTGAGTTAGCATTTCCAGCCTCACACAATGTCATGAATATGGAAAAACTTATAACCAAATTATACTTTGGTGTAATGATAGGTTTTTTCCTACTGGTACACAAATGAAGTGATGAGATACACAAATCAAGATTGCCAAATAGCATTTTAATGCCTCTGAGCAGCCCCAAGTTAGGTAGGTTTCCAAAAAGCTACCAAAAAGACCTTTATAATCAGAAGAAGGATTACAAGTTGTTTTGCCTTCTCTCTCTACAAAATGTCAAGTCTGGATCAGTTTAAAAAATGATAATTACATTTCCCCCTACCCAAAGTAACAGAATTTTCAAAACAAAATTAGAAAAAAAATCTTTAAAAAATCACTGGTGGTTCCAAGCTAATTAAATGTCTTAAGCTGCCTTGCTTGTTGTAGAAAAAGCACCTAACTCCCAGGCTAATTATACTGCTCCTCTAACATTGATGTGCACTGAGATTTGGCAGTCAGGTATGAACGTGAAGCCTGGTCTATGACAGTGAATACAACTTCAAAAATAAGAGACATTGGCAGAGTTAGTGAATGTAAAGAAATAAGTATTGAGGCCATACTTTAATAAATCAAAATAGAAGTAAAACAAGATTTCTCTTATTAAAAGCCCATTTATCAGTTGTCTCTGGGAAGACAAGAATCTGTCTTAATATTATGCTAGCTAACGTTAACTACAAAACAGAACTTGGATGCATATTGCAAATAAAAATAAATCAAAGTAACAAGCATACCACAGAAATTATCCCAACTCTTTGAAATACTGGAGACACTCTTCCTGCAAAATCTGATCAAGACAAACTCAGCTCCTGAAGACCAGATAACAACATAACCTGTATCACTGGATTTAAACATTTAAAACAAGAGTGTGAATCTCTGCAGGATCATTGCAAAAGAAGCAAAAGAAAACCAAGGTTCAGTTGAAGAAGCAATGCTTTACAGCACTAAGCCAGCTCTATTAGCACCTGCATTCCAATACAGAATAAAGTGAAGTGGATTTGAAACTTATTTCTATTGAATCCAGTACATATTTTAGCATTTCAGATAAAAAGTGTTTCAATAACTAACAGAATGAGAACATTTGGGGTTGTTATTACCACGACTGTTCCTCTGCAAATGAGGTGCCCCAATCTCCACATGGCTAACGAGGCTCCCAAGTGCAATAACCATGCACCAGTAATGTCCAAGGCCCTGAAAGACTAGAAATTAGAGTAGATCATCACAGAGGTCCCTTTGGACTTAAAAGTCAAATAGTGTGTGCATGCAGTTACTTTTCTTCTCCACTAGTCTTTTGCCATATGCACAGAACATTTCATATAGATTGCAAGCAAGCAAAGAAACAAAGAACTTGGGGAAAAAAAGGGAAAAAAAGCTATAATTTCTATAGCTTAAATGATAATTCCTACATTAGCACATTTACCCCAGCACTGTGGAAGATGTGCATTAGATGAATCAATGACACTGCAGAATCAGGCCATGATTTATATTTATGCAATATAAATACTTCTTAACACCTCTCTTGTATTCTGTTCTCCTCAAGAAGCCATGGGGATCTCCTACACCTTCTGGCTGAACTGTGCTAGAGATGTCTCAGTTTCTCTGTACAGGAAATTTCTCACATACTTTGATATAAGAACTTCTCTGGGAGTAGGTCAAGTAGAAGTCACACAGGACTGAATTTGCTGAGACACCCTGGATGAGATGCTACCACCTGGGTTTTGCTAGCACCAGCAACAAAAATCTTGCTTCCTGCAGCCTGAAATGCAGCTCAGACTTTCCACTGGAAATTTACAGACCAAACTCTCAACACAGATTTGTGTTTAGTAATTTATTTTTTAGGATATGTTGGGGAAAAAAATATAACTTTCATTTTACTACTTTCTTCAGTATTTCACTTTCCCTCCTGGAAATGCTTTTGCTTTCTATTCTCATTATACTCTACCATATTGTTGATTTTCTTCCGTTTCTTTTCTTCCTTTGGGTTAAAGCAATTAATAATAAAAGTCACATGAAAGCCAGAACTACAGAGGAAACCCTGCAGCCTAAAGACTGTGCTTTGAAAATCTGTCCTTCAACTGGACAGGTCTGGTGGCCTGGGGAGAAGATGGGAGATGAAAATGAGCAAATCTCAGAATCTTCAAAGCCAAAGGAGTCCTGCTGCTTTCCAGGCACTGGGAATCAGTGAGGCCATCCCCACAGGAGAGACCCACTGCAGTGATTATTTTGGGGGCCTTTCATGGTCCTTTGGAGGCACGTTTCCATAGAATTTCATAAGGCCATCTTTTCCCAGGTCTGTCTTACAACACAAAACCTGCAGAAGTCCAAACGCCCTGGGCACTGCTGCAGCCCCGGGCAGTCATTACTTCCCTGCTGCCAACAGCAGCTTTCAGAGCTCGCCTGAGTACCAACCATCAGAGGGGCAAGCAGCTCCAAAGGCCTCCACAAGCCCCAGAGAGAGACCCTGTACCCATGCTGTGGACCTCCTGCCACACCCCTTGGTCACCAGGATCCAGGTGCACAACACATGCATCCCCTTCAAGCACAGAAATGGTTCTTTGGACTATTTTTCTCCTGGTTATTCATAATTTAGGAGTAGCTACTCACTGCTCTCTGTACAAGTCAGACTGTTTCTGGCTTTGCATTATTTCTGACAGTGTGACTAATAATTCAGATGACATTGTGTTTCACAAATATTAAATAACCAATTAGCATTATTAATAAAACGGACCTTCCGCTTCCCATTTCTGCTCATGAATAGGTACATCAGCCCTGCATTAGGGAACAAGGTATGCATAAAGCACATCTGCTGTATGTCCCACTTTAAACTATAGCTGCAGGGTTAACTGAACACCCCAATCTAACCTCCCTGCACCAGCAGTGCAGCATGATGTACTGCATCAGCATTTTCACTTGAGCTTATTATTTTAAACAACTACAATAAAACAGTGACACCAAAGAGAAAAACAGCGTTGGGGGAAATATTTAAAAACAATGGCCCTGTTGAGATCACCAGAAAAGGTTCTCTTTAAAAGGCTCAAGAATAGCATTTTTCATATTTCAGCACATTTTTACCAAGCTACTCCTTTATATTTCCTGAATTCCTAGTCTGTCCTCTATCAAGGCTATCCTAGACAGGATATCAAGGACAGAGCAACAAAATCATATAATCATGATGATACGGAAAAGTTATCTGAATTAGATAGACACTTCAGTCTGTG
Source organism: Cnemophilus loriae (assembly GCA_013397755.1). Taxonomy (NCBI): domain Eukaryota; kingdom Metazoa; phylum Chordata; class Aves; order Passeriformes; family Corvidae; genus Cnemophilus; species Cnemophilus loriae. The sequence goes on from VZTF01001483.1 coordinate 4,910, forward strand.
CGGAAAATCACACTGTGGAAAGCCAGTGTCCATAAAGGAGACAAAGGAGTCCTGCAACTTTATTCGAATAAAGGGAGAGAGTCCACTGGGGCATACACGTGCGGGGTTTTCTCTCTTGAAGTTTTGGAGGGCACAGCCTCCTTTTATCCTAAACTCCCAGCTGCATGTAGCCCTGTTCCTTTCCCCATCAGCTGAGGTACTAGGAAGGTACAGCCTTCCCGAACCACCTACCACATATTCCCCCCTAAACATATCATTTTCCCCCAAAGTTCAGAAACTCAGGCTTGTACGGACCCATTTGTCTGTTTCAGGAGTCAAACTGTCTGGGTTCTGTAACAAACCTGCGGCTTGAAGTTGGTAGAGACATTAGGACCCATTGTTTATAAAGACATTAGCACACATCTTTCCTATCAAATCCATTTGATGATAACTTCTGAGGACATGCATTTTATATCACATCAACGTAGAAATATCTGTTAGTATTTCCTACTCATTCCTAAAATCCTAGTGGTTCACAGAATCAATACAATTTTTTTTCACTGAGTACATAAACTCCTATTATATTACCAATATTCTCACAAACCCTTGGGTATTACCAGTTTTATATTTATTGGTATTTCTACTGATATTAGATTGCTTGACTATGTAGTCATTAGCACTATTAAGGCCTGAAAAAGTCACCTTATTTTACAAGAGTGACATAATTTTAATAAAAGGGCCTTTACTGAAATTCAGCCAAGCCCAATCCAAACCAGCTAAACCAACCTTTAAGGCCTGTCCATTTTGACATATAAATAAACTACTTGTCACACCTTTAATCCATATGTTGCTCTCTCTGTAGCTATTTGTTGCATGGATTGTTATCTCAGTAAATGCTGGCAATAGCTCCAGACCTCCCTCATGCACAGGACAACAGCCACCTCCTGCACTTAATAAAACCTGACAACAAGGGAGCTATCAGCTATGTCAGTGTTCTGGGTCTTTCTCAGCAAGGTTCAAAACCAGAGCACTCCTTTCACACTATAATGCTGAAAGAAAATGGCACTAAAGCAACAACAACCACCACAAATATAGATCCTTAGCACCAACTGCCAGCACAAACTATTCACACGTATTCAAACAAAACACATACCGACAAAGAGCACAGAAGGCTATGAATAGATACTACACAGTCTTAGGGAGTCTCTGTGCAAGCATATTGTCATTTTTTAAGTTTTTTATTTCAAAACCAGTTAATTCCTTAGCAAATCACTGAATTCTTCTCAATGCAATCTGTGTCTAAATTGTAAGTCAACGGAGCAAAGAACTTATTCATGGGGAGTGGTTCAAGAAATCCTAATGTTAGACAACAAAGGTAACACTTCAAAGTAGGGAAGTAATGAGGACAAAGCACTCAAACCTTTCTATTCTCAGTCTCCTCACTAAAAGAGCAGATGGTGACCACATCTGACTCACCTTCCAGTGTCTCAGGAACAACACATGTTTAATAATATAGCCAGTCAAAGACCTTCTTCAGGCAGCAGAATGCAGTTGGATTCCAGTGGGAGGATGATGGTGGTTAAGGCAAGCAGAGAAACTTGGAATCAGGAGCTTCAGCTGTTCACTCACAGGCACACCAGTGGCTGCTGCTGTCAGTACTTGCAGCACACTGGTCTGCACTGTTACAGGGTTGGAACCGTGTCATTAACAAGTGGGACTGGAATAGCAAAATTTATCAGCTTTCTTTCTAATGTCTACAGACAATAGTCAGGAGCAATATTAAAGACTCAATGACCATCGCTCACTTTTAATCTGCTCTCTATTCCAGACTCATTTCCTTTAGCGAGGACAACCACATGTCCAAATGAACTCGTCCAGCAAACAAACACAGGACGTAGAGGCCACCTGGTTCTAAATCTGTTTTGAAGGGTTGAGATTTTTTAAGTATTCGCTGATACAACTAACACCATGGATAGACCATTGCTGACACAAGAGGGTAAACTTTAGTATGAATTAGACAGATGGAAATAGCCTGTCACACTAAGAAGGTATTCTGCATGCTACCTAGTAATTAATCTATTTAAAATGCAACAGGAGAATAATTTTAAATGTCCGTTTAAAATTCAAAGAGATGAAACCAACAATAAGGTCAAATTTAAAAAGGAGAAATAAGAAGAAACAGAAAGCCAGCTATTATGGCTCCAGAATGATTTTATGAACATCCTCTATTGAATGAGGCCTTATAAAAATGAACAGAGAAGGATCTCCAACAGAGCCAAACCAGCATGTAGGATGCAAATACAAGTTAACAAAAAGCAACTGAAGACTGGCTTGTAGGTATTAAATTAAACTTTCAATATTCAAAATTTAATGTAAGTTCTTCATAAAACATACAAAAAACAAAAATTAAATATTAGAGTAATAAACTCACAGCAATTGCCTCACATTGGAGATCTACCTCTCCAGTGCCCAAAGAAATACAAGCAAACAATAGGAACAGTAACAGAAAGGTCAGTGAATTTACTAAATTGCTTTTTTAAAGCCTCTTACCTTTGTTTTAATCATAAAATCATAAACTCAAAGTAGGACCATATTATGAGTCCCTCTGGTGTCTTCCCTCCCTATGCAAAGAGCTGTTAAAAGAAAAAAACCCACACCATCAGCAACACCTGTTTTTTTAGCATCACATTAATGTGTATGGAGGGCAGCATAGAGCTCGGCTCACAGGTCAGGTCAGGTGCCCAGCAACCTTCACCTGCAGTTCATGAGTTAGATATTAATTATTTAAATACAGGCATTGATTTCAAGACCAAATACACAAACTACAAACTGAATTACAGCTGTAGGAGAACTATCTGTAAATAAGACATTGCAGGAGTTTGTACATTGTCACTTAGACATTTCATATTTGAACTGGTGGCTTGCATACTTAGACTGCAGCAATAACTGGGCAGATGCTGTTTTTAAGCCCCTTAAAACAGAAAAAACCAGCCAAATAGGACAAGGACACGAACAGAAACACCAGTCTGCAGCATGTTTTTCATCATTGATCTTATGGGATCTTGACAGTCCAAGTTCTTGTATGGGATGCGGTCTTTCGGTACAGTTGGAGGTTGATAAAGAATCCCAATCCTGCATCTGACACACAGTCTTTTTGGCTATCTGTTGGGGAAGATGAAACAGGAAAGACTTATAAATATGATTGCCTGGCAAAAGATGCTGAGTATATGGAAACTATAAACCAGATAGAAATGAAAGCATACTTTGAGATACCAGGCCTTGGTTACTGAACAACTGGAAAACAATGGTATGGCTACTGAAGGTAATCTCCTCCTGATGAAACAATACCCTCTGCTTGAAAACAGGTCCAAGGGTCAGAGCAGACCCTGCTAGCTTGGCAGAAGGGGTCCAAAGAGTAGTTTTAGAGTTTAAAATGTAACGCAGTATAGTAATACAATGATTCTTATAGGCTGTATGTAAATGCTATAGGATTTGTATCTTGTACTAGGTTGGTTGATGGAAATTAGAATATTCAACACAGAAGATGATTTATTGTATTGTAAAGAACTTCTACAGCACTCTCTTTACTACTTCGCTCTCGACTTCTGCACTCTCTCTCTTCAGCTCTCTCTCTCTCTTGCTCTCCTTTACTTCTCTCGCCTGCTCCGGGCTGCGGCTGGCAGCTCTAAGCAGGCCCCCTGTACCCACGCCCTTCGTAATAAACCTCATGCTCTAAGACCTGACTTCAGAGATCTCTCATCTCCGTTTGTCCCGACCGTCCAAACATCACCGAAGCTTCCTACAGCTATCCTGAATTTTAAAGGTTTTCAGAAGTTGAAAAATTACTACATTTGCCAACAGCATGTTATATTTATCAACTGTGTGTCTTCAGGAAAATGAATTTGCCATTCTGTCAAAAACTGTCTGCTTTGGGAGGTATGGTTACACTTTAGCGCTTAGTGTAGAAATGTAATTCCTTCTTGCAGTTCATTGCTTTCCAGCTCAAAGGTTTATCCATGGACTATACATTATATAAGACTGTAAAATGAATTGTGGGTGCAGCAACTGTTTATAAAAAAATCAAACCTGATTGCATGTTTTGAATAAAAATTCACTTTTGCATATAAGTGTGTTATGAGGAATCTTTATATCACTCAAGCCCTAAAGGGAGCACATGGCTGGCGAATAGCAAAGGAATTATGCTTCCCTGCTTGCATTTTTATGAGTAGAAGCTTGCAATGTGTAGAGAAGTCCATAGACATGCCAGAGCGGCAGACTAAATACAAACATTAGCAAAAGACAACCCATGGAGAAACCAGGGTAAGCATATCTCAGCCTAGGAAAGAAAGGCAGGCTTCAGAGTTCAGTGATCTCCACTCATACCTGCTCACCCTGCACAAAAAGTTAAGAGCTGGGACTGATTTCAAGGTCAAGGGTGTGACAGGACCTTTCACCACCTGACATAGCAGAAGTTTATCTCTTCACCCCATAAGGCTAAACTAGGCCGAAATAAGCTTGCCTTGTGGTGAGTTATTCCAGCTGAAAACATCCTTAGCCAGCAATAAACATCCTGTCTTGTATGCATGGGAAAAGATAAGCAAAAATCCATGACTGACAGACATAGCACTTTTACAAACTATAAAAGACCACTATAATTTTCATAAAATCAGAAATCTCTTACATACCCTCTGAGTATGTGGAGAGTTCTCCCTGAAAGTGGAGACGTCCACTTCTAGTTACTTCCCTGGGACTGAGAGGAAGAAGACTTCCGTGCACCACTATCGTTCATTGGTAAGTGACATTGGCTCCTAATCTATACTATTTCTTCGCTAGCTGTAATATAGGTACCTTTTATTGTGCACTGTTGTTTTTTTTATCTAGTAGTAGTTCTTTTTAGTTTATCCTGTGTAGTAAGTAAGCCTGTTAAAGTCTTGTGTCTGTTTGTCCTTGTGGCTATTCAATAAATAATTCATGTTATAATAGACCTGATCAGTCATTATTAAGAACTTGCAAGCAAGAGTGGTTTCAGGGTGCTGCCCACCTCAATAAAGGTGCTGCCCACCTCAATAAAGCTGCTTACCACTGCCAGAGACCTGAGCAAAGGCAGGGGCTGTCTAAACTCCCTCATCTCATTCATAACAAAGGGGAATCTTTTCTCAAGAACTGTGAAAAGCAACAAATACATGTAGGTTTGAAACCATTTAAGGTTGACCCATAATGACTGATGTTCTCTCTGGCAAAGGGACCTCCCCATCCCCACTAGGCATCATACATTCTGGAGGACTCAGTGTTTCTCTCCTCGTTAGAGGCCAGGCTTGGGAAGAGTGATATGAAACATGAAGGCTGAACACCTCTACCAACGCACAGGGAGCTCCTTTGGTGCCACTTCTGGCATTGCATCATACCCCAATCACCCCGTAGCCATCTGCTCAGGCCTTTACAAGTTGCTATAAGAATGCCTGAGCACAAAAGTCTAGGTCCTCCACTCCTGCTGTGTCTCCAAGCGTCCAGTCCCCAGGCCGGGCCACAGGTCCCCAGGCCCCTCGTTACACAGAGGGTCAGCAAGTCACAGCCTCTGGCCTCGGTCTACCCCAGAGCTCAACCTGCAGCTCCACTGTGGCTGCACTGAAAGGATTCTTTAACAAGTTGTCACTATGGGGTTTTTTTCTGCCAAAGGCAGAGAGTTTTGCTTTCAAACTTACACCTTCAAGGTCTCCTACAGACATTGTCACCCTCCAGGAAAGTCCTTGCAGGGACTGTACCAGTGACCAGCCTCACTGCCCTCCCCTCCTGTAAAAATACAAGAGTGTACCTTCCAAATTCTATTGAATGTCATAAGAAATAAAACATTCTCTGCAGATCTAGGGAGTACAGATCCCAGTCCTGATGGCACCAATCTCAAATAGCCAGTGAGTAAAATATGAAAAGGCTGGAGTTATTAATCTGTCATACACTGTATGACAGCTCTTGAAGATACTCTACCATAATTCTTTTCCCATCGCAACAGCTAATCTTTCATAAGGCTAATACTTAATCACTAACACTTCTGTTATGCAGAAAAAAAAAGACTGAGTCCTGTATGTATTACATAATCACTACCTAGGAGTGAAAGCAATGGATTGTTTTCATTAACCTTTCATTCTTATAAAAGGACAAAAATCAATATCAAATTTATTCAGGCAAGTGAAAAGCAATTTCAAGTGATTTCACAAGGGATTTCACTACCATCGCTTTTTTCCTCCCACAAATTCTCATAAAAAATATTATGATCTGTCCAAATGTAAGACAAATAGAAAAAGCAAGATACTGTCATCTCCTCGAAGGCACAGGATGAAACTGCCTTTTTACAGCTAGATAACTGTCTTACTAAAAATATTGTTTTCTTTGGAATCCTAAGCAAGTCTGCACCATCTTAACGACAACCTGTGATACACTTGTTGCACAATACTAAGCTGATCTCTTGTTTAAAAAGCACCTATGATACAGACTTTTTTCTTCGGCAAATTAAGCAATTTCTTTTTGGTGCACTTTGCCCTTTTGTGCCATGAACAGAGGTTTGAATTACAGGCTTTTTTATGCACTTTCTAACTTTGCTGGTACTGTTAAATATTCTACATCATTTTGCCTTTTAAAGAACTGGCTTTGAATTCACAGTCAAACATCTGACAAAAGCAATGACAAAAACCACAAAGTAATTCAGCAGCAGCTCCATTTCACACAGACGACAAAAAATGCTGAAAAGCACCAAACGTGATTAATAACTGTTCAGTTTAATCTGTGACTTGATCCCTTTCCATGAATTCTCCACATATCCTTTCAGAGTCTGTCACAATGCTGTGAGGGGGAGGGAGGGAGCAGGGGCAGCCTCAGCCTGGTGCATCAGGCCCCACTGGTTCCTACAAAGCTCACCAAACTGGGCTCTTCTCTTTTTTTTCTTTTTTTTTCCTTTTTTTCTTTTTTTTCTTTTTTTCTTTTTTTTCTTTTTTTCTTTTTTTTCTTTTTTTTGTTTCTTTGTTTTTTTCTTTTTTGTTACAGTAGCCTTTAAAAATATCTTTAAAAGTAAAATTATAAATTATTTCTATCAGTACCATTATTCCATAGATGCATCTTTATTGCAGCTGTTAGGTTTTGAGTGGTTTTGGTCCCCTTGCCCACGGTGATGCTTTTGGAGAGTTTGAGCTCAGTCATAACTCATTTTCAAAAGTTCAGCATCTAAGGAAACTTGTGAATTATTTGCACTATGCAAAACAGATCTAAGATTACAAAAAGATGAGCAGAATTTGAATGCCAAACTATCACCCATCAGCAAAGATGTTTAAAGATCAGCTCCTGGTGCTGCTTATCCTTATGCAACTGTTTAGTGGCAAATATCATCTCTCTTCCAGTGGCAGAAATTAGGGTTGCTGAGTCCACCAGGGTGGGTTCCTAAAACCTTCAGCTGTCCTCTGAGCTCTGCCAGCCCACAGCATTAGCATTGCACAGGGACATGCATCACCTCTTCCACTTCCCTGTGGTGGTACAAAATGGTGTGTTTGCTTTGAGGATGATGGAAATAACCAGTTTGCTACTTCTTCCATCATGTTTTCCATTGAGCAATGGAGCTTGTGATATTGGGAAACGTACAGGTTTCCTGGGAAATATTAACGGATGGAAAAGCAAGCCCGAAACTGCAACAATGTGCTGAAGGCCGAAATCTGCTATGCATCTGGGCACGTTTCAATAAATCTGTCTCCAAAAATGAACAAAAAACATGTCGAGATATACTCACTTCTCTAAGAGGAAATCCAGACAAAGCCCACTCAAATTCAAGTGAGAAAGCACATAAAAACTCCCAGAAACATCTCTAGGTCTTTGTGAATAGTGTTACAAGGCTACATGGCAGCCAGTCTATGCAAACTGCCATCGGGAAACCTTTGTGAATACTGCATATAAGATAACTGTAATCTTAGTATGACAGTTATATTGGAGAACCACTGAAATTCTAGCAATTCTGTTTGTACTGCTAAAAAAAATTCCCAGAATCAGTATTTGGATTTATTCACTGTAAATTAATTATAACACACAAGAAGATAAAACAAATTATAAGAGACAAAAAGCTGCCAGTTAAAGGGATCTGATTCTAGTAAATGTCTTATTTCATTAAAAAAAAAAAAACTATATAAATACTACTATGCTTTTAGGATGCTGTGTAATTCACCATCACCTAAAAGCAGGGAACAAGTAGATGGCAAGGGAATATTCTGGGGAAAACTGAAGAGGTTCTTCTTTTTTCTTTTTAAATTCTGTTTAAAAAACAACAGCAGGAAAACAGAAATAAGTATTTGGAGGTGCAGAATGCACTTCAAAGCCTTCTCATTTTCTCTCAGCAAAGTGTGAGTTGGCAGGTGTGAAGGACCCGCCTTTGAGAGGCTATCAATCTACAAGGATGTAGCTACTGCTAATTACAGTTAGCTAGGGTAATCACAGAAATACAATATTTATATTCTCATTTCAATTATTTATGTAGAAACTTCACAGAAACTTATAGCTATTCTCAAAGACTACTGTTATATATATAGGTATACATTTATGCTCGTAAGGTTATGCAAGTCAAAGCTGAAGTCACACTTTTCCCACAAGACACAAAAACCCATTTCCTACATGAAGTCATCAACAGTCCCATCAGCAAGAAACAGATTAGCAGAACTGCAAGAAGGACCAGGGATTATGTCTTGGTTTAGAGACAAGTTTAGGGGAAAAACACCCTGGAATGAGTGTTTCCTCTAAAAAAAAAGTATTCCAACAATCCCCTTCTGTCAATAAGAAACTNAAGAAAAAAAAACACAACGGCCGCAACACGGTGGGGAAAAAAAGAACCAATGGTGTCAGCTCCTGTCTCAGGGAAGGGAAAAAAACCCAAAGGGTTCACGCAGCAGCTCGGGCAAAACAGATGAGAACCTGTTGAACCTCTGGCATGGGTCCCCTCTTCACAGGAGATGAAGCTGGTGGATTTGGTGTCTTTTCTCTTGTTGTCTCGACTTTTCCGAGGTCTGGGGCTGGGATGGAGCAGCCCCTCACCTTCTCGCTGCTCCCCGGCCAATTTGTCTCCCGTCAGTTGTTCTCTCTGATCTCAGACCAAAACCAAACCATTCNGACCAGGGATTATGTCTTGGTTTAGAGACAAGTTTAGGGGAAAAACACCCTGGAATGAGTGTTTCCTCTAAAAAAAAAGTATTCCAACAATCCCCTTCTGTCAATAAGAAACTAATACTAGTGGATAAAAGTGAAAAAAACCAACCATTTATTGACAAATATAGCGCCCACACAACACACACAAAAAAAGAGTAAATGCTAGATACTGAATTGCCAGACCTTAACCCTCTTTTCTCTTGTTGGCTCGACTTTTCCGAGGTCTGGGGCTGGGATGGAGCAGCCCCTCACCTTCTCGCTGCTCCCCGGCCAATTTGTCTCCCGTCAGTTGTTCTCTCTGATCTCAGACCAAAACCAAACCATTCAATTCAAGAAAAAAATGGACACCAAAGGATTGCTGTCACAGTCTCCAAGGCCAGGGAAAGGGAAAAAAATTTCTTGCCTAAGCTAACAAAAACCAAACTAGCTAAGCAAAAAAAACCAATCCAGTCCACACGGCATGACAACAAATGCCTAGAGAGCGAGGCTTTGAAAAAGCCCACTGAAGAGCCCCAGGGCTGCCCCTTCTCCCGGACCCACCTTAAAGCTACAGCAATCCTCTCTGGGCATAGAGCAGATGATCAAGGAATAGAAAAAACACCCCAAGACACATTAGCACCCAGGTACACCTCCCTAGTGGGCTTTAAATGGGGATTTCCTGAAGGGATAATGCGTCAGAAAACATCCAAGCCACTCATTTCCACTCCCAGATTTGTCACTTGCATATCAGATAGCAATTTTAGAATCCAAGTTTGCCAAAGCATCAGATATACACCTTTTACGAATCATTAGAGGCCAATTACATCTGTCCACTTTGAGCTTGTTTTCAGACATAAGGACTAAGGACTCATATTTAACCCAGCACTGCAGAAGCATAGGGCTAGAAAGGGCACAGATCACCACTGAGCCCCTAGCAATGCAGAACAGACAATATTCGTTGTGCATGAAAGACATTAATCCGGTTTATCCTCAAAGAACTCTCACAGAAGACTTTGGAAGAAGATGGAAGTGCTATGTTTTGCCATGCCAATGTACTCTACTGACTAATTATTCCACTTGTAGCTAGCCAGAACTTCCCTCACTGCAGTTTAAGCCATATTTCTCCTCATGCTACACACTTTGACTTATGAGAGCACATGGATATTTATGATCTTTTGAAACTAGCCAGTAGTGTCCCTAGCCCAGTCAGATGCCTTCTGCACTGTCAGACACAGTCAACACCAAACTATGTACAGATCAACTACTTTCTCACTATTGGCAATTTTTGTTGGATGCAAGGAGAGTTTTAAATTCCACTAGGAAATTTCACAGCTTTTGGGGTAGCAATGCTCTTCCTGGCCTGCTGTTAAGCAAGCCGTCAAGTCCATCTAGGTATCAGATCACTTATTTATGCTGAAATTTTGTCATGATAGTTACCAAAAAAAAACCAAAAAAACAAAACAAAAAAAAACCCTCTCCTGCTACTTTAGGTTGGCTTTTGTCTTACTGATTTTGTCCTTAACAGTTCCTCAGCAAGCCAAAAATGCCAACTAGCTCCAGTCATGTCAAGATGTCAAGATCAACTGACCCTAGCTCCTTTTCTGGGCTTATGTCCTGCTGCATTACCCAAATCTTGATACTTTCAGTCTTCCACATATCCTCCAACTGGCTCAGCTGTGTATTCAACTGGCTGGCTTCCATTCTGCTTCATGCTACAGTGAATACGTTATAGACATCAGATTTGAGGTCCTCCAGATACTGCTGTGGCTAATTTCAGATTATCCAGGCTTTTCAAAAGCTCCTCTGTCATATACAAAGCCTTCCAGTTAACAGCACTGGAGCTGCTGCCATTCCCACCACTGGAGTCTCAGTGCTTCCCAAATTAGTTTAAGGATATAAAAAATATGGAACTGATTTGGTATCCCATTGCTTACAGAAGCTGAGGTGCAAGGGAGAGGCAAGAGGCAGCCCCCATTTACTGTGCTCTTTCCAGGCTGACTCCCAGCACTTCCAAGGACCTCCCTTGTCATTCCCTGACTCAAAGGGTAGTGTTTAAAACTGTAATTTTCAACAAGTTTTAATATAACTTTTTTTTTTTAGATTAAATATGACGCATGTATGCCCCTTTCAACACAACACTAGAATGGCTGATTTATGGCCTCTCTCGATGGCCCCAGTGTACAAAGCCCTTCTGGTCTCACTGCAGTCAGTTGAAGATGCCAGTGGGCTCGTGCTTAAATAGAGAGAGCAATCAAAGCACCTATGAACAGAAGATAAGCTGGGCTTCTTTCCCACATGACAAAATGAATAACAGATGGCATCCAGAATTAATCAATTATTCCTCCTCCAGCAGTTATTATTGCAATTGCTTTTCTTTTTTAACTAACCATTTTGGGGAGAAACAGAACTCCTTAAACATCCCTCATCCTATGTCCAGAAGCAAAGGGAGTCTAATACTGACATCCTCTCTGAGGCAGATACAACAGAAGGCAAAAAAGAGAGCAGGGGACTACACAATCCTCCGTTAGCTCCATGTCTGTCTCCATTCCTGAACCAGGAATGGATTGAACCACTGTAGGACATTCAGCTGTATGAAAGCCCTACAAATGCCTCCTCTTGCCAACATTTTGGTCTTGACAAAGCTCTCCAGCATCTAGAAGAAGGAGGTGGGTGAGCACAGGAGCAGTGCTTGGCTGCAGCACAGCCTCCTTACCAACTTCCCTTTCACCAACAGAAACTGTCACTTGCAAACCCAGGGAGAAATTAAACTCCATTCTGTACAGCAGGTCCATATATAATGTCCCAGCAGACGTGAATTATAAACACCTCCCATTGGCAATTCACAATAAAACCTTTGAATAACATTGAGTAGTCAGGCACATTAATTATGGCTAAGGCCCGTATTTTATCCCCAAGAAATGCCTTTGCAGCAAAGAGAGGTAGGTAGTAGCTATTCAGAAGGAAAAAGGCTGTGGTTTTGGCTTGCAAGTACTCCCAGAAGAAAGGTCAACTAAACACACAAGAGCACATTGCGCTAAATAGACTCAAAGAACAGAGACTGAACACTCTACAAACTCCCCTGCATCCAAATGCCATCACTCAGAGGTCCAGGATGAAAGCAGAGATGCCAATCACTGTCTGTCAGACACTCTTGAATACTGGCTTTCTTATCCCACCAAGGAACTGGGGGCTTTGGGGGACGAGGGAGCTTCCCAAGATTGAGGTGCAGTAAGGCACTGCTGGAATTCAGTCCTAAGGGCTCTGCAATCTCTCTTCTGCAAGTTCAATCTTGTTGCAAAAAACTAATAGCTAAAACTTTTACTTAGGATTTAAATCTCTGCCCTCTCCATTTCCCATTCCTTGGATTAAAACTTTCTCTGATTCAAATGAGTTATAAAGAGAGGGATCTTCATGATGCCTCTCATTTTAAACTGTTGTACAAATGTGTTTATCTCATATAAATTATAAGTATATATTATACAGTATATTTATACTGCTGATTTATACACATCCTCTGTACACTTTTTATAGGTAAAATTCTTGCAAAAATAAGAATAGTATATAATGACTGAAATGGAGAGAATTTGTGCATTAAATCACCAAGTAGAGGCAAAAATATTTTGCCACAAGTAACAAAAAAACCTCATAGATGGGGGGAAAAACCCAAATATTCAGGGAATAAACATATTTAAGCCTACTTAAAAAGTATTTGGAGGACAGTTATGAACAACATGATCCAACAGCAAAAGAAAATGTCAGTAAGTACATCCATAAAGTGCTTCTGACAAGGGTGAGGAGGATTTCTTCCTTTCAGTGGAATAAGAACAATGAACAGGACACCCAGAGAACAGGCTGGGCCAGTCCTATTCCCAACACAAAGGATACCAGAATTCAACCCGTTCTATAGTCTGAGAGCTAAAAAAGACCTTTGGGGTTCCCAAATATTCAACAGCTGAAAAAATGCGCTTGTTCATCTGCCAGTATTTTCCACGTCTCTTTCACTTTCTTGCATTGCAGTGTCTGCTCTCCTGGGAAACTAAGAAGTTCATCTTATTAGAAGATATGCCTAAGATAGCTCTTAATTTACCTCCAATTTATTTATTTTATTAGCTACAGCACTACATCTTTTTTGCTTTTGAATAATCCCATTTTCCAATCCAAACATTCCACATCTATCACAACATAATTGCTGATATTTCGGCTATATGGTTTTGGATGGAAAACATTATTTTAAAGCTATGCTACACAATATATACTCCAGTGACAGGACTTTATTCTGATTTGCTTTTCTTACAGGGATTAATTGAACTTTCACACAGCATTTTTAAATTTACCATTACTTGGCTGCCCATCTTCCAGCTAGTGAAGCATAGTTGTCCATATATCCTACACAGTAAACTTGCTGCAGTCTGGTAAGATACCTGAATCATCTCCATCCTCAGCCACAGGCATATTCAACATATTTTATATTTGTAAGCTTATTCTAAAACACACTTTGAAGTTGTCAGTGGTATGAAGCCAGAAAATTTTTACACAAAATACCCTGACATATATCCCTTTCTAGATGGTCAAATTGCTAAAAAGTGCTTTCTAATTATGAGTATTTTAAACAAAATCTTATTAGACAATGAGAAGGCATAGAAATCTATAATAGCCATTTTAAAAAAAAGAAAAAAATCAAAAGAGGTTCTGTTCTCCCCCTTGAGGAAGTATGACTCTTTTATATCATGTAGATTTACGTACTGAATATTCAGTATCAGTTACACATCTCTCTCCAGTGCAAGAAAAAGGTCATTAACTTGCTTTTTTTCTCCTAATTAGGACGTTAGACAAATTAATTTTCCACTTGCTTTCAAAAGGAGAGACAAGTTCCCAATTAACTCAGCATTCAGGCTCAATGAGTGTCGAGCTTGAAAACTTTTCCAGGCACAATGGCAGCAGCACAACTGACAATTTTTCCTATTTTATAGATCTTGTACTTGCTCAGCTGAAGGCACCCAGGGCCCCTGGAATGGGCATCCACATGTGGGTGCACTTATATGCTTCTCCTTATATATCCACAGCATTTTCCCAAAGGAGAGCATCATTTCAGCTTATCTTGACTGAGTTACTATGTTACTAAGTTGTTCTGTTTCCAGAGCCGAGCATTTGCAGCCTGTCAGAAGCAGTGAGTTTCTGCTGGCATATTTTTTTCATCTGACACTCCACTAATCACATTTCAACTTCTTCTGCTCTTCACCCATCAGTTATGTTGAATCTGAACTTCCCCTTACTGTCACAGGGGGAAAAAAAGCAATATACTGCTGCAATAATTCCCATCCTTTTAATTTCATTTTTGATCTCTGCATCATAAAATGCTCTGTAAAATTTGCTAAATGTGTTTCATTTAAAATTGCTAATCTATTTTGGTATCAGTTCTAAACATTTATACGCCTTTGTTATATTTTCACCAACTACAATATGATTAGCAATTTTTTCTCCAAAGATGGGTGGGCAGCACCTCTCTAGAGCTGTCCATTCTGTATCCCCTTATCCCCAAAATGATACGGTTATTTAGGTGAAAGGAAAGGCTCATCAGCACATCAGTATCCAAATTTTGACTCCTACTGACTAGTGGCTCACAAGCTCAGAAAAAAACCATCCTTGCACAGTCTGAGCTTTTTAATGTGGGGCTCATTACAAAGAGCAGCTTGGTTCAGTCATCTGCTAGGCTAGCTTTTCCTCCGTCAAAAATAACTTGATATTCCCAGGAAATTTTCTGTAATTTTTTATGATATGAAACCCTAACACCAAAGATCTCGCATCAAGGTTGAGTGATACACTGCTCCTTAGGGATGAAAAGCCAGAACCATTTTCAAGTTCTCACAGAACACTGAGTTTGAACACAGAAGAATGCTCTCTTACAGGTTATCCACAGGGACACCAGGACAGGGGTTCTGCTATTTCTGACAATAGTAGCAGATTTTTAGGGAATACTTCAGGGGCTGCTTTGCGCCCTTCAAATGTACCAGCAAAACTAAAAGTGGAATCTCTCATACCACAACACTAAGAGGCGGAAAATTTAGCATTAGAAGGGATTAAAAAAATGTATGATCCCTAGTAACAACTGAGGAAAAAAAGGAAGCAAAACAAACCACTGAATATTCTAGCTTTCTGCCAGCATGCTTGTAGAGTAGGCTCTGAGGACATTCAGACTATAAGGATGCAAATAGGCTTTCAGTCTCAACCAAAACCTCGAATACCAGCTCCTGTCCCAGCCTGTTCTTGCTGCCTTTCAGCACAAGTCACCTTTAGTACAGTGATAACAACCTGCATAGCCTTAGACCTCTTCCTCCTCCTCCTCCACACCATCACTTCCCTGTCCCAATGGCAACAAAAGGCACAGAGACATCCAGCAACATGTCAATATTTTCCTTCATTACTTATTTGCCCTATTGTCAAGATTCTGCTTGATGCAGAATCAAGGCAGGTAAAGGTCCCCTTCAGTCCTTGGAAATTGCCATCACAACTGTTGCTGCAACAAGACAGCAACAAGCCAAAGCCAATATACACAAAGGCTAAAGAAAAGGGATTTAAAAGAAGTGTTTGGAAGAACCAACCTAGATAAAGTCAGACCACTCTCTGCTCTCCTCTACATTGAACAAATACATTTTAGCGTTCCAAATACCAAATCCGGAGGCCATAACACCGTATGTTCTCATCTTTCTCTACGTACTTAACACGGCTGACTGCAGCGCTGTGTCCCAAGTTCACATGAGAGATCTTACGCATCCACCTGCTGCAGAATCCAGGCAAGGCCTAACACATGGATTGAAACATTCCAAACAAACTTGTCTGTGTTCTGAAAACCATGGAGAAGTTTTCCTAATGATTTTTGTTTCCAAATTGACTGTGTGTGAACAGAAGCATAAGGAGCAAAGCCTGCAGTGAGCTCAAGGATGAGGCAGCCTTTCTCTCCTGCCTCTAAAACCTTAAGAGCTGACAAGCAAGCAGCACCCTATCCAGCTGCCAAAGATTAAATAAAAAATCTATAGTAATCCTGCAAAGACGTATTAAATGACCTGTAATGGCAAATTTGAGATAAGGCAATCAAGCCCATTAGTGGACCATATTAATCAACCCCACTTCCATGGACACAGCTAACACAAAGCAGAATTGACAGATGCATTATAACAGCCAAGATGACCAGCATTTCCCTGCATCATCTGGAGAATTTGTTTTCCAGGTCTTTCTTGCCTTGTCTTAAGGGACGGTAGTGAACGAGTAAAAAGTAAGCGATGTTTCTCCACCACATCTTCAAAGATTAAAGTTTCAAAATTAAAGTTTTAAATTGCCTCTAACAAAAACTTCAGAAACTGCTTTACTTTAGAAAATGAGGCACCCCGTTGAATGTTACTAATAAAGCTTGTAGTTGATACACCAGGTGAGCAAGCAGCAGACTTGTGATACACCAAGTGTCCTGGTTTAACACAGGCCAAACACCAGGCACCCACAAAAGTCACTCGCTCACCCTCCCCTGCCACAGCTGGGCAGAGGAGAGAAAAAAAATTAACAAAGGGCTCATGAGTCAAGATAAGGACTCAGAGAAAACATTCTAAGGGCAAAACAGGTTCAAATTTAAAGGTATAAAGTAAGTTTATTATTAACAGAGTCAGAGGAGGATAATCAGAAGTAAAATAAGCCCTTAAAAACACTTTTTTTCCCACGGCCCCTTCCTCCTTCCCACCGACAGTGCAGGGAGACAGGGGATGGGGGTTTCGGTCAATTCATCGCCCGAGGTTTTCTTCTGCTGCTCAGAGAGAGGAGTCCTTCCTCTTTAAGACCATGGGGTCCCTCCCACAGGAGACAGTTCTCCGTGAACTTCTCCAGTGTGGATCCATTCTCATGAGCAGCAGTCCTCCCAAAACTGCTGCAACGTGAATCCCCCCACGGGCAAAAATTCCTCCCAAAACTGTGGCAGCATGGGTCACTCTTCCATAGGGTGCAGTCCTCCAAGGACAGGCTGCTCCAGCCTGGAAGCAAGGGCCCGCTCTCTCCACTGGGTCTTCCACTGGATCACAGCATCCTCCATCCACTCTGGCATCAGCACCTCCCCCAGGGGCTGCAGGTGGATCTCTGCATCCCCCGTGGACCTCCATGGACTGCAGGGGGACAACCTGCTTCACAATGGTCTGCAGAAGAATCTTCACTCTGGCGCCTGGAGCACCTCCTCCCCCTCCTTCTTTACTGACCTTGGTGTCTCCATGTTGTTTCCCTCACATGTTCTCCTCCTCTTCTCTGACTAGAAGAAAAAACTGTATGTGCCCCACTTTGTTTTGATTATCTTCTTAAATATGTTATCACAGAGACATTAGCATCATTTCTAATGGGCCTAGCTTTGGCCAGCAGCATGTCCATCTTCAGAGCCATCAGGGATTGCCTCTGCCGGGCATGGTGGAAACTTCCAGCAGCTTCTCACAGAAGCCACCTCTGTGGCCCCCTGCTCCCAAAAACCAGGCAGTGCAAAACCAACACAATAGTGCCAGAATCTTTTCTGTGCTGTGCTGTCCTTTGCTGTCCTGGTTGCTCCTACGAGGCTGCTTGTGTCCCTCCATGCTGGTCCTGCTGCCATGGCCTTGCTCCCTTGCTGAGCAGCTCTCTGAGAAACTTCCCCGGGAAAGACCCATCACACTCGACACAGACCTCCCCCCTCACACTCATGAGCCAGTGCTGGACCCATACTGGTGGTAACTCCTTTCCTGTGCATCTCATAATTATTCTGGATATTTTTCCTACTTTACTATTTTCTCTCTTTCCTTCCTCTTTTATAAATAATAAAGTTGTATTATTGTTTTGGATCCCAACATTTAACCTTGTTTGTGTTTAAATCTTGGTTTTGGGTATGTTTAGGACCCAGTTCCTTTCCACAGTTGTGGATTGAGGCAAAACTTGCCTCTCCTCCCCTTAAGAGGATCGGAATAGGGACGACTTATCAAGTATTACTTGAGTTGTGTATCTTCCATCTCTGCCAGAAGAAACTACCCTTCACTGAAGGCACACTAGGAAATATTGTTTTGGTTTTAGTCCTATCCCAGCTAAGTCTCTTTGGTCAGTCAGAGATACAGCTTTGTGTTCTGCTTGTAAAACAAGGGATTTCTCATATTTTAATAACTGGATCATTAAGATATTGGATACACAATTCTGCCACAAAAGCTTTTGGTTTTGTTTTATTAAAATTCAGGTGATGGGTACATAAGAACTCATGTACAAGGCAGTTAATGCCAGAAAGCAAAGCAAGAAATCTGGCCAGAAACGGAATCTACACTTCACTTTTTTTCATTAAAAGAAACATCGTGCTGTTATTTGCATTATGCTTGCTGTTTAATCAGTTATTCCCTAAAAGTGAATTATGGTCATGTGTCAAACCCTTAAGTAACCAACAATCAGTGCTCAAAAAAAGTAGCTCAAAATAAGTAATGATGTGCTCATTACTCAGCATCAAGAAATCCACCTTAACTGACGGCATGAAATTGCTGCTATACTGTCAGCAATGCCCATGGCTCTGTTTAGTCCTTTAAGACACCAAGAATATCCAGCCATTCCTCTGAAGGTTTGAGGAATGAGACAATGCTAATCCCCACAGACTTATATATGTAAAGGCATCTATTTGTGATACGGCTGCAAAAAGAGACTACAAAAGCTTTTCTCTGAAGGGTAGGAAACCATCCAAGCCTCCCTTCAAATTCCCTGAGCTAGAGTGTCATGTTAAGCTATTCCATGACTGTCACAAGAAAACTTACAAATTTAATACAAGACCCATGATTTATATTTCTCATAGTACATTGTATTCTGCTTTAAAGTAGTCTTCAGAAATGCTGAGGTGGCAATGTAACAAGACAGCAAACACAAGACAAAAGAGAAAGGGGTGCAAGAAAAGAGGTCATATGCCAACACATTCAACATGTCTCAGGTCTCAACATCAAGAAAGTAGGAGGTGAGGTCTTGCAAGGCCTTATCGGGAAGGGCATTTGGCTTTGACACTCATGTTCACCACCTCTAAGGAAAAGGGACCGAGCCAGTTTTGTATCCTCTCTTTCTGTGGAGGAGGCGGAAGGGAGAATGTAAGGCTAGAAGGCAGGGACTTCCATAATCAAAGCAAGAGGGTCATTTCAAATTAAAGGAGGGACATTCCAGCTAAACTGGGGTGAAGGAGAGTGTAGCGGGTTGACCCTGGCTGGGTGCCAGGTGCCCACTCAGTTGTTCTATCACTCCCTTTCCCACTGGGACAGGTGAGAGAATAAGACGGAGAACAACCGGCAGGGTGAGATAAGGCAGTTTTATTACAGTAAAAGAAACAAATAAGCAGAGATCTGCATGCTCATGGGCTAAAGAGAAAAAAACTCAGTCTCTACTTTCCCATCAGTAGTGATGTTTGGACACTTCCTGGGAAGCAGGGCTTCACCACGCGTAACGGTTCCTCCGGAAGGCAAACACTGAAAACTCACAAATGCCCCCACCTTCCTCCTCTCTCCCTTAGCTTATATATCTGAGCTGACGTCATATGGTATGGAATATCCCTTTGGCTAATTTGGGTCAGCTGGTCTGGTTGTGTCCCCTCCCAGGATCCTGCCCACTCCCATCCCCTTTGATGGGGGAAGGAATGTCAGAGGGACAGCGCTGCTCAGCAATAGGCAAAACACTGGTGTGTTATCAACACCCTTCCAGCTACCAATGCAAAGCACAGCACTCTAAGGGCTGCGAACTTTACCTCAGTCAGACCTAATACAGAGAGGTAAAAGCTAGCTAAAGTACTGAAAGACTCTTAGATCATCTCAACTGTTGGCTTTTCCTTTAACAGTGTGCCTCCTCCTGTGCTGCCAGCTACACCTTAAGCAAAACCAACTTTATCCTTAAATCTTTCTCAGCAATAAATCCAACTCTGAATAGACACAATGGTCAATCCAGGGAAGCAGCCTTTACACCTATGCTCCTAAGACA
The DNA here is from genome assembly GCA_013397755.1 of Cnemophilus loriae. NCBI lineage: Eukaryota > Metazoa > Chordata > Aves > Passeriformes > Corvidae > Cnemophilus > Cnemophilus loriae. Next base: position 25,013 of record VZTF01001483.1, read on the forward strand.
CACCAGTAAGCCCCCAGTTCCCCATCATATAGCCTCAAGAGACCGAGGACTGTGTCTCCATAGACACTGGCTTGAGAGCAGATATCCCTGGAGGTAACAGCAGATCACCTAGGCTTTCGGTACCCAATGATAACCAAGAAAGTCATCCAGGGCAGTTTGTGAAGATACCCAACCTGCAGACATCTCAGAGGTACCTGTGGTACCACTGAGCCCAAGTCAGTTCAATCTTAGCCTTTTGCAGGGCTTTGACTAACCCATATTTTATAATCTGTGTCTTAATTACTGAAGGACATTTTTTTTTGTTTTTAAACTGCCTTGTATAAGCCCCCCGAAAATGAAGCTGGCACGTATTCCCATCTGACCATCTTGCTGTGAAAATTGCCATCTAATGACCTAGTCCTTTTACATCAGCTCAGGAATACATCTCCACAAGAATGACTGCCAAAAACCTATCTGTCCTTGCATATTTACAGTGCCCAAGTCTAAGAGATTAATTAGTGATGACAGAGTTCAAAATGCTAAGTGTGAGCAATGAACAATTTAATGCCATTCTTACTAAAGAAATAATTTTTCAGTCCAAATTAATCACTGGTTTTGTTCAGAAGCATCTCTGCATGCATTACAGCAAGTATGTTAGGTGTCAGCTTTTAGTACGTTTTCAGAGTTTTAGTTTAGAAAACAACAGGTAGAGTGTGCAGGACATCAGCCCAAGTGTACCTGATGAAATACCACTTTTCCCAATTCAATAAAAAAACCAAAATCCTATAACTTAACTGTCAGTCATTTTAGAGATATATCTATGTTCTTCTTCATTTTAAGCCATAAATTCTCCATAAATTTTATCATTTGACCTCCTGGTGGAAGATTGTGGCATTTGAACAATATATCAATAATGTGTTATGAAACACTGGCTCACTGCAGAGATTCTCTGAAATTATACACTCGAGAAAAATTGGATTTCCTAGAAAGACTCTCTATTTTCCCTTTTGGGATAAATAGCATCTGACATCCAGCATCACTTTCAGTTTCGCCACTGCAAAGAAGCCACCTAAACTCTCACTGACCGTCACAGGAAAGCTGTATCTGAAAGGTCAGCTACAACAAAAAAGGGAAAAACTTGAAGAAACTTGGACTCTAGAAATACAGCGTTTAGTTCCTACTGCTGCTGCCCAAGACATCTTGCTGGCCACTGAACAAGCCATTTCCCCTTCTGTGCTGCTGCCCTCCTTCACACAAAGGGACATACTCATTTTTAAAGGCAGTAAACTGGTAGATGAAAGGATAAAGTCTTCTGAAAGGAAAGCCTCATTTTAACAAGCACAGAACATTCTGTCCTCAGCATAGCAGCTGTATTTTTCAAAGGGAAGATTTCTATTAATGAGAAAGAGGATTTTGAACTCTTTAGAACTGGAAGCATTTTTTGTATTAGCAGCAAGAGGTGTCACAAATAAACAGTAGTTCATCAGAAAGGTACAAGTAGTCTTATCAGATGCTATCTACAGCAAAAGCTAACCCATCCTTTGTTATTACACTTCTTTCTGTAAATACCATATTTGATATCAAAACCAAAACATCAATGGAAAGTTTCAGTCAACTTCCTACTTAAGCTGAAAATCAGTCAATAACTCATACTTGCAGTGGTGAGATATCCCAAACAAGGTAAATTATCAGCAGCCAAGGAGCCAGGAGCTCAGACAATTCTCACTAACAGATATGCTTGTTAAAAGACTTCTCAGAGAACCTAAATACCAAAAAAGTATCAGGTTTTAATAGTCCAAGGCAGCAGCTGGCCAGTTAGGAATATTCTGGAAATGACGTGAGGGTGTACTAATGGCAAAGTTGACCCCAGTTCAGTAACCTGGCTGCCAGCGACTCACCACCTTTCATGAGCAGTCAAGGAATTAAGAACAAACCCAACCAGGTTAACAATGTCACTGGAGAGCTCATTAGAGTGTCTTTGTGTTGTCTGTTTTCACGGAGGTAAAAAAACCCAACAAAACAAACAACAAACCAAAACCAAACAAACCAAAAAACCCACAAAAGAAAAAAAAAAAAACCCTCAAACTAAAATGAAAATTCTGGTTTATTAATGAATCATTGTTGCTTTGTGGAAAAAGATCCTGCTTCCAAAAAAATCCGCCACCCCCGGCCTGTTTCTTTTCCTATTATTAGCACCACTACCAGTTGTTTTCTACCACATTTAAAATGTATTAATTGCTTGTCCTGTAAAATTGCATTAGGAGTTTTCCAGACTTGATCTCACCACACACATCTATGCACTTAACACACTGAGGGCTGTGCCTTGCCAGTACTATCAAACAACTAAATAAGAACAAACACTTTCCAGTGTTTTGTTTGGAGAAAGTGGAGTTACCAATATAGTTTATACACAATTTGCTGCTCCCAAGGCAGCAAACCTCTCCCCAAACAATATCAAGCTGTTTTTTCCTCAACCTCTCACACAACTTATTCTCTCAGTCAAATGATACACACATTACTCATACTCCTTTCATCCCCATCCTGGGCTTTTTTTACCTGGACTTACACCTGTCTAATTGTCTCTTCCAATTCATAATACTTCCCTCCTGTTCTCAGTCATGGTGCAGAGACAACAGCCACATCAACTTCCCAACTGCTCTCAGCTGGAACTGTCAGTTAGGACTGAAAAGCCACTTCTTAACTCAATAAAATAAAAAGCATATACAGTTCTTTTAGCTATGGTGACTTCATTTTGTTTCCTGGAGAAAAAACCTCCAACAAGCATCCTCAGAGAACTTACAAACAGCACATTGTGCCATTCCAGTAGGATGGTCTGTACAGACCCCTACAGAATAAAAAAAGCCCATATTGAATAGAAAAGAATGCAAAACCTCAATAGAAAAGAATGAGGTAAGATAAACCAATGTCATGGTTTAGGAATGGTATTCTCCAATTTAATACTCTCACTTAAAAATACCCACACCACTCCTCCTCCACTCCCTCCAATGGGAGGCAAAAAAGGTAAAGATCACAGGTTAGGATAAGAACAATTTACTGGAAACAGCAATGAGATAAGAAAATGAACAGTGGGAACAACAGTATGAATAACAAAAGTGTACAAAAGAGAGAATGATTCACATGCAAAAATGCCCATGACGACAAATGATACCAGATGGCTCTCCCGATGCTTTTTCTCAACCAGAACCCCTTCTCCTCAGAAGAGAGTACCTTTCCCCCATCCCTAGCAATGACATTAGGTGGTATGGAATACCTTCTGGGTCCTGGCCATGCCCCTCCCAGCCACTGCAAAAGTTAACCCTGTCCGGGCCAAAACCAGGACAACCAACGTAGAATTTAAAGAGCTTTTTATGTTAGCCCATTAATTTTGTTTTAACAAATTCACTGCTTTTGTTAGGCTAATTCTCCCAATGTGAGAAACTTGCATCAAAACCTCTCCAGTATATGGCTCATCATTTTCCACACTTCTGCTCAGTGCTGGACCAATGCAATACCTGCCCATTGCAGCAAATCCACATTTATTTGCCAGAATGACCATGTGCTAAAATTTGCTAGGGGCTATGCTACCATGCAAATGGCAAACGTATAACTCCACATGCCAGCCCTCCGCTATTTATTCAGAGATTCCTCAGAAAAATATCAATTTTGTTTTTTTTCACATTTGGAGATTTTTACTATGAGAAAATTCATAGGAGGTCCACAAAAATCCCTTGTTCTTCTTGGGAGCTGCCAGCATCGGCATGAGCTAAATACATTGGCATAGCAGGAGAAGAAGCAGGAGCCAAGAAAAGCCTGCGCCACTGAGAACATTCTGGCATCCATTTCTGGCACCTGGGGGAAGCTCATGCATCACGGCTGGATTCCCATTTCCATGCACCTACCATCAGTAACACAGGCTCTGGATTCTTCTTCCCCAAGCACCTCAATTTGGCATTGAGTATCAAGTCAGACTTCAAAGCCTAAGCACTTGCACCAGCTCCTGCAAATAAGGTGTAAGAGAACATGCAGCCTTAACAAGCACATTGCAGGATCGATGCTGTTAAAAGCACAGTAATATTTTGGGGCTTTCTCTTGTTAATGCAGAGAGGTGTGTCATACTGCTGCACACTGGTAGTAATCCATTTTGGAACTACATTAATCTGATCTTTCCCTTAAGTAAATGAAAACAAAGCCAATGACACACACAGGTGCTTTGAGCCTCTACCAACAGGCTCTGGTAAGTGGAGGGTTTTGCTGCTTTGGAATTTAGTGGAGTTCTGGAGGTTTTTTCCCCAAAACCCAATAAAACTAGAAGATTTGTTAAAATTAGTAGGAAAATAATTACAATTTTTAAAATTATGTGTGAACTAGTTTGGATTTAGCATTATTGTAATCACATCAGCAATTTAAGCAGGTATTCAAATACATTTGCTTAGAGGCATTTCCAACTAAATAAAGCGTTAGAAAAGCATGACATAAGGCACAAAAGATTATTTTCTAATCTATGTCTACATATATATAGCATTCAATATACAGAAATGGTGTGTGAATAAATGCTTTTGCACATTGTCGTCCAGACTTGCACAGCACCTTAACTTGGTGACCCATCAGTTTTTTGTATGTTATTTGGATGTATAAAAAGAAGGGACATGCAACAACTACACACAGCTTGAAACAACTTAAGTGCTGCTTGGAAATTCCTTTCAAACAAGACAGACACCTTCATATTCTCAGCATTTTCCAAATTCATTGAAATCATGCTTGGATGGGGCTTGAAGAAACAGAGAAGAAGGTGTGCCCATCCATGGCAGGGAGCTGGAATGAGATGTTTTTTAAGGTTTCTTCCAACCCAAACCATTCCATGATTTCTAGAGTCATCCTGGACACAGCAATGCAATTCACAAGTATAAAGCAAGGCCACTAAACCTCTCTTAAGAGAAACTATACAAAAACAAAGGCTTGAAAATATTCAGGAACCCCAAAAGCTCCTAATATAGCTTTTTACCATTTAAAACATTCCCACCATTTCCCTGCCGGTCTAGAAGTAATCAGACCTACCAACACTCACCAAGACACTGTACCCTCCACTATCTACTGGACCCAAAAAGCTGCCCTGTTACACCTGTCCTTTGAAGAAAAGGGTCCACAGGAAGAGAGGTGGAGGATACTAAAATAACCGGTCATTTGGATCTTAAATTTCTGTAAACTTTCAATTATTACAGAAATGACTGGCATATTTTAAATCAAAGCTGGGAAAACATCAGTGGAAGTTTTCTGGTCTTTATTTTGGATATAAGCCACCACTAAGTTTATCCATTGTCTCTCCTATTTTGTCCCCATTCATGAGAATGACCACCTTTACTACTGAAGAGCTGACATCACCACAAATGCCTAATGCAGAAGGGAAATATTTTCAAGGCTATGTCCTGACCAAATCTCTCTCAAGCAAATTCATTGACTCCTCCGCTAGTTTCAAAAGTATAAATAGCTTGCGTTGCATTTTAGCCCACAGCATTTCACAGCAAAATAATTTTTAAAAAATACTAACACTGTGACCACATGCAGGAGTTGTAAATGAATGATGCTGGTACCATGACAATTTGGAAGCTGCATACTGCAAGTTGGAGACTCCGATGGTAAAAAGAGCAGGCTGACATCTCACAGCAGCACTAGGCCTCTAGATAAAGGCTGCCAAAGCTCATGGACAAAAAGCAAGCTGCCTCTCCCCCAGTGTTTCCAAGAGCTTACAACAGCAAGATCCCACAGCTCGAAAGCACTGGGGCTGCCTGCAGCACTTTTGTGTAGCTCTCCCCATGGAGGGGACAGCACTGCTGCCAGACAGAGCAGGCACAGCCCAGCATTTCCCAGAGAACACCCGCTTTAGGAACTGTCTCCTCCTCACACAAAAATTCTCCAGGGACTGTCCAAAGGAGTCTAAAATGGACAGGCAATTCCCAACAGACACTGCAGACATTCCAAGAGACAGAATATAGCATGTATACCAAGCACGCATAGTAAATCAAGGCTGATCATCTCTTTGGGGGAATTTTGCACTAATTTAGGTATGGCACATAAGTGATGTACACCTTTGCACAGACCTTTGCCTTAACACAGGAGTGTGCACGCTCGGCAAAAGCAGTGCGAGCTGCACCTGCCAATAACCATCACCAATGCACAGAGATGTCAGGGCCAGCACAGGCTGCTCACAACAGCAAAACCTACACCACAGAGGAGACAAGAGAAGAGGTAAGAACTAGACAGACCCACAAATTTGGCAGGAAAGCTACAGGGTTGCATTTAGTACTCTGGGAATTTTGTAGAAGTTTAGCCCTTTGAGCCCAGCAGACTGCTGATCCACAGCACCCATCTATCTCCTGGTGCCAGTGGGATTGAACAAAATCTCCAATCTCAAATGCTCTCTGAGTCCCCATTAATGTCTAATTTGCATTTTCAGGCTGGACATGTATCTATATAACATATACATTATGCAAATGTACCACTGCTATGTACATTTCAATGAAAAGAATTGAATGCAACCAATTCAATTAGTGAGGCAAATGAGATAAAATAACATCAATCCTGGGCCATATGCCTGGCAAGCATCTCCGGCTTTGGAAGCAAAGCCAGGCTACTGGGCACAAAAACCAAACACATGTTATTTGTGGGTCACCTGAAAATAATTTCTGGACTGGACAGCAGCTTTACATTCACTATATCCCCCACATCAATTTGTGTTGATTTCACTTGCATAAACTCAAGGGGCAGAAAATAAATATTTTTTTGCTACTTATTCTGGTTCACTTATCTGCAGCATACAAATATTAAAACCAGCTACAACAATAAACAGCCAAAGGCTATTTCTTGGCAGAACATGGTTTGCATTCACATTTGCTGCCAAGGCCAGCAGAATCCCTCATTTCCACTGCTTGTAAGATAGGAGGAAAGTTTTCTCAGATATCGTGTGCAGGAAGTGACTCAGATCACGGGCCCTCACTCAGAAATGTGACCCCACAGATAGCATAGGCAGTTTTGAGACACACCTCCTCCTCTGTGGGTTGAGATTGTATCATAGATGGGCCTGGAGGAGATCAAAAAGCCCTCCCAGTCCATCACCCTGAGCTGATCTGAATGTTGAGTCAATAACAGTCAGCCCAGGGGGTATCAGTCTTTCATCCTAACACCAGCTGCAGGGAAGGCACCTTAATGCTGTCTGTTAACTTTGCATGTTGACAGATACTTTTCTGCCTCTCAACAAATAAATTTCTCTTATCTCTATAGTTTTAAAATAGAACCTTCACAGTGATTTTCCCTGATCAAGATAAAGAAAAAATTTTGCATAACATGAATTATCAAGAAAGTACATTTTTTAAATGCTCTACGTAACTTTTAGGACTCAGAGCACAAATATCTAATTGAGCACCAGCGTCCAGCCATGCTGCAATGCTACATCAGCCTCACACTTTCATATCCTTTTTACATCAATTCCAAGATAACACTTGGGTGCAATTACTGGAGTCTGTACTAGCACTCTACCAGTTGTACACAAATCGTAATTTCCTCCCTGAGCCAATAAAGGAATTACCCAGGAGGCTGACATGGGTCTCAAATCAGTGCATCCCAAGAGCTATCTGTAAATACAAAAGGAAGAAAATCCTGTGGCAGGATCCTGACTTGTTCCAGGCTTTGAGATGGCTATCCTTAAACTATCTCCTTACAGTGACCTGCCCATCATGACTTCTTTTGAATGAAAAAACAGCTTAGTTTCTTTATACAGCAAAACCACAAAGCAATCAGCAAAGACAAACCAGAAACAAGGTGTATATGCAACCCTTGACCCCTGTAACCCTGTAGCTGGGTCTGTGCTTCCATCCTTGGGTTCAACTGGGTAAGTGACCTGCAGAGCAGCTTAGTCTCTTCTCAGTCCTTGCAGGCTCCTCATGCCATCTTGTGGCTGTGACTGCTGTTCACCACATTCTGCTGCCTCTCAAACTTCCTCAAACAGACAGGAATGGGACACATTCATGAACATAAACAAAATGGAAGGAAGAGCAAATGCTGTCAATCACCAGGATCAATGCTCCAGAACAACTGAAAGCTCTTTACTAGCAAGCACCAGAGCTTGTAAAACAAGTTTTGGAAATAAAACACTCCTGCACTTACTTGCTTGGCTCCCCTGGGCACTATCTGCAGTTTCACAGGAGGGTCTGTTAGTACAATGAGAGTGGGACATTTGGGGGTAGTCATCACTCTTTACACAAGAATAACATGCTCACAGAAATAACTATGGCCCAGACAGTATTTCACAGCTCACAATAAAAAACAGATGTCACTTGGACAGAGGTGTCTGCAGCCATTTCACTACCATTTACTAAAGGCCACACAGGGTCAGACAGCGAACAGATACCCCAGCACTACAGATCACAGCTGCTGCCACACACACAGGGAGCAGAGCAGGACCCACAGGCAGGTAGGGGAACACTGGTACGGAAGTGTTCGGGTACAGAACTTCAGGCAGGTACGGAACAGGCCTCCGGTTACACAGAACCTGCTCTATTAAAATCAGTAACACAAGAGGGCCAGGACTAGTGTGTCACATGCCTGGCTCCTGCCTCAAACTCTCACACAGCTGGCAGAACACAGTGTGCCTCGGAGACACCACCCAAGGTTTCTGCTGGCACCATGAAACTTAGTTTTCAACACTGGTATGCAGCACTGGAAAACTTCTTTACATAAGCGTTGCCCTTCCCAGCTCACACACTTAGCCATCTTCACAATTAACACAGGGAGTGGCACCACTACAAGTTTAATTTCTCCTTTTCAGCTAATCCATGGAACAACTCTTTCTTGGCAGTGTTTAGAGGAAATTTCACTCTGCTTCAGAGGAGTTAGCTCCATAATCAAAATCAAAAGCAACTTTCAGTCTTCTTGCCCTCATTCCTCTCCTAAAGCCATCACCCAAAGCTAAACCACTCTTCTTATACCTTCTACTACTGCATCAGTTTTCCCCATAGCCTGCACAGTTATCTCTGTACCCCTTCTGTGGAGATAGGCCTCAGACAATATTTACTTAGCTTTCACTGAGTAAGAACTGTACATTTCATATATACATATATGTATTTCATATACACATAAATACATTTAATATATACCAATACTCTGTATGTATCAGCTGTATTCCAAGATACTCTATAGTGAAGCCCTCTGGAGACTCCTTAGCTAAAGCAGCAACTGTTTGGATTTATAAATTACGTCGTTTTATCTGTCTAGGAAAAGGGCAGATGGAGACTGACCTGACAGGACAAGTGCTGGGAGAGGGCTGTGGGGAAACAGCTCCAGTTAATTTGGTCTGGACTTACCTGATTTTTAAATCTATGAAGATATACAGACTCATAACTGTGTTCAATGTCTTAAAATATCAGCAAGGGTAAAACAAAGCCAAAAATGAGGCTACAGGCTTGTCAGACTGTAAAGCTTCCATGAATTTTACAGATATTTTTTTCTCATAAAATATTATCTTGTCAAGTGGAAATATTTTGAGAAAACAGCTTCATAGATGGTTTTCCCCCTGACTATAAATAATAAAAATGAGGCATCTAGGCATGTCAAAATAGAGCCAAACATTTAGCCTAACCCCAGCTCTACTTCTTTCAAAGTTCCTGGTGAAATTCCACTGCCCTCTACCAACGCCGAGCATCTCTGTATATCCTGCCTTTTAACATGCAATTTTATTGGGAAAGACTCTCAGCCAAAACAGAAACTGCGCTGAGTTTGTTTTAGCTTTTTACCCCTTTTATTTATTTAAAATAAGATAAATAAAAAGATGAAAAGCCATCCACTGTCCTTTTCTCTCAATGACACTAGCACCAAAGAGCTTCAGGAGACAAAACCCCTGGTGACCCAAGCCCTTTTCTGGCTCCTCCAGCATCATCAGTGCTCCCCAGCACTGCTCACCTAGAGGGCAGCTTTTTCTTTCAAGTATGACTTACATTCGGAGAGGAAAACTTGCTCTCAAAATCTAGTGCATTATGATCTGCAGCCCAATGTTCCCTCAAGGATTAAGTTCGATATTAATGCCAAAAGATACCTCTGACGCCCATCTCTGCTAATGTTGCTGCAGTCTGAAGGAAAGCTCCTGTGGCTGGTCCCAAAGTGCTGCTTTTTCAATTTCTGTAGTGCCATTTGGACTCAGCACTGAAAAGGCAGTTTAAACAACCCATCTCCAGTGCAGAACCTTTTGGAAAACCTGGAATTGCAAAGAGTGGCAAGAAAGACCACTCTCAGCGCTTGCTGCTCAGACTCATCTTGCTCCAAGACATGGATATGCTTTCCTAATGAGACCAGCTCTTCCAGGATAAGTCATCACAGATGCACACTTAGTACACACAATATAGGATACAAATAACCCTTGAATTACTTTGTCAGTGAAAACTGTTTGAAAACACAGACTTTAGAGCAAGCCTATTATCATGACATTCTTAATACACAAAGTAATATTATGGCACTTCAGACATCCTATAAATTACTCCAGAAAAGATCATTACTTATTCAACTTGACCAACAGCAACAAACAGGATCTTCATTAGCATCCCTCTTCCTTCAGTTTAAGGCAACAACATGTATTTAGTCAGCTCCGGCAAAACCAGGGTAAGACAAATGCTGAGAGCACTCAACAGCCCAGCACATAAGCTGGCACTTCTCAAGGGCTACCATTAGTGTTCCTCCTTGCATGTACTCAGAGAGATGCACTACCACATGCCTTCATCTAGGCACTCTCAGTTTAAACACTTGCTACCATTTTAAGTTATTAATATGCGTGATAGCCAGTATTTCTAATCAAACTCTTCTGGAACAACCAAGTTCGTGAGGCTTAAACTTATACTTCCATGCAAATGTGTTGGCATCTAGAAATTTCTACCTGCTTGCTATGCTGGAAATCACAAATGTCTGCACAGAGCCTAAATCCCATCTTTAGCCTTAATTCAGCAAAACACTGCATTCAATACAATCATTTATACAATTACTAAAATAATGCATAATATAAATGATGGAAATGCGTTTGCTATGCTTTGATTTTGGAAAATGCTCTGTAGTTTTATAGGGCAGCAGCGAGAGAACAAATAATGGGAAAGAAATAGCTTTACAACCCTCTTAAGTTTGGTTTAGTTGCAATCAGGAAAACATAAACCAGCACATTAAGGTTTGGCTTAGGAGGAATATCAATTCAGACACAATAGCTGTTTGCACTGCTGAAAACTTGCGATTCTTTTAAATGAAGTGTAACAGCAGTAATTGTGTTTCTCTGAGTGAGCTAAGAGGCAAATGGTGCATGGATCAATAACAGTGTGGCTTGTACACCATTTATCTCTTTGCATGATCCACAGAAAATCCAGTTGCATAACAACATTATTCAATCCAATTGCAAATGTGCCTGTGAGGCACAGAATAACTGGGTCTCATTAGTAGGTGCATTTACCGCATCTTCAAAGGGCAGACACCCATCAAAGGGGATCTGATGGGCCATCAGCCTAATCTTCCACTAATAATGGGATCACACTCCCTGAAATTACCAGTGCCGCACAACAGGACTTAATTTTTGCTATCACAGAACCAATTGCTATAAATATCTCCAACATTAAAGACATTTTTTGAAAGCTTCAAAGCCTTTCAGTTGCTATAGAGCTGCTACAGTGAGTACTACCAATATGTCTGCTGACTCCAGAAATCAGACATTTAATTAGGACACTCAGACACAGGTACTTTAAACAATCATAAATCCCCTATTTAGATGCCTGAGGAAGCTGCAGGTATAGAAGAAAGTTTGCAAACGAAGTGCTAAAACAGCATTAACCAGTGCTCACAGGAATAACCTCCGGTAGATAAAGTGTCATGCTGGGGTTCAGTAAGTCTATGGTTTCAATGATTCCCTTCCCTCATTGCTGAAGCACACATGTGCAGTGTTGAACAATTTCTGATGCAACATTTCAGAATTTCCATTTAGGCCACTGGGAATGGGACAGCAGTGCCATCCCCAGTGACAAGCCCAGGTTTGCAATGCACATATTTTAAAGTGCTTTTTCAACCTACAGTTACAACCCAGACACATGGGAGCCCAGGAAAGGCTGCTGGTCCTGACCAAGCATGCAGCCCCTTCCTCTGCTAGTTGGCCAGATAACCTCCCCCCTCCAATCTAGTGCTGTCAAATATTCATCTCCTCTCAGTGTAATCTACCTTGCTTTGCAAAATTTCTTTATGAAACCACAAGAACCAATCCTCCTGACCCACTTGATTTAATAAACTGCAAATTTCTACGTATCTTTTATTGATGTGGAGAACACTAAACACGAGCACATTTGTAGCTAAGGCAAGTGAAGTCTGCAACTGCAAGACAAATGTTGAGCTTCTTAAGTTCAAAAAATGGCCATACTTTAGTTGTCCATATTTAAAAGAAAGAGAAAAGAGAGAAAAAAATAACACACCTAAATATGAATTATTTAGGAATAAAAATTATTCCATGGCACAATTTTACAGTTTGTTTTCTGTACAAATTGCCTGCTTCTTTACAATCTAACCCAAGTGGAGCAGTTATTGACAGCAGTATCTGAAACACAAGAGTTTTAGCCAGGAGGGACTCTGAGCATTCCACCATGCTGTCCTCCCTCTCCTGCAAAGAACTTCTAATCCCACAGTGAGATTCTCAGACGGCATCTGCAGTTCAAGCCTTTTTGCTGTGCTGTGCTGCCTGCTCTTTCCTCCTTACATCAGAATTAAATAAAAAGTAAGCCTAAAATATGAAATATTCATCACAAATAATATCCTTTAGCCAGAGTGTTCCCAAAGAAGCTGTTGTATCACAGATGAGTAAAGGTCTTCCCAAGGCACAGAGAGTTACAGATATCCGTCTTTATGAAACAGGGAGAAATGTATTGCTTAATACATCTGGTTCGGCCATAGGACTATCGCTTCCACAGCTGACCTGCTTAAAAGCAATACTACAGTTTTCTGTGACTAAAAGAAGTGACTTTTATCAACAGGATGGATTACAGCTACATGATATGAAACCAGGATAAGAACCCAACCTCATACTGTGACAGTAACTTAGTTTTACTACTAGCCCTGAAGGAAAAAATAGGAAATGGAAAAATTCGAAAAAACACTAAACCTACCCAGCAAGTCTTAATGGACAGATGAAGACTTGAAAAATTCAAAAGCTGAAAACAGCAAATACTTTTTAAAGATACCAAATTAATTACTATGTACTTTTAATACAGTCCTAGTTCTACCACAATCACCTCTTGCAAGAGAAGAGCTGAACTGCTTTGCTATTCAGCATTTGTAAATCAAAACAGACCCCAGAGTTTGGCATCATGCATATGAGATGATGGAAGAAACGGAATTTTGCTTTGAGGTCATATCAAAAACCATACGCAAAAGATCATTTCCCATACAAAGACGCACTTCAAGATGAACTATTCCTTAAAATAATGCAAATTTGGTGAGGATTTATCTATTGATAAAGATGTATAGTCCCTACTACTCCAGGGTCTTTGGGATAAAACCAAAGACAACTTCAGTTCTCAGGATTTACAGGGAATTAGGGGGCATGGATAAGACAAACGTTTATTTTTTTGACAGATAACGGCAGGAGACATTAAGAGGAGGGAAGGAATACATAACCGCATCTTACAGCAAGCAAACATTTTCATTACAGATCGCTGAGGTGACAATATAAAGTAGGAGACAAAAATATCACATAGAGATATTTTACACTAATGATACTGAAATGTTTTATTTTAAAAACAAATAAACAGACATACCAAAAAAGCACACCAAAACCAGCAGCCTTTTTGCCACAGATTCTACTACCAAGCCTTTTATGCAACTTTGTCCTTACCAGATTCCACCTTCATTACCAGCACAATATGGTGTTCAGCCAAAGCAATCCACATCAAAAAGACCAAAAGTTGATGGGAGAGGTGAAATGCTGATTGGATTCTTTATTAAGAGTAGCTTACACAATTATTCAACTTTTGTATGCAAAAGTACACTCACACTCCCAGCACTCAAGAAAGCAGACTTCAGCACAATAGTCTGCAAAAAGGGATTAAATGAGCTCCAAAAAGAGTGATACATAATACAATATTTGTCTGTGGACACGGTCATCATTCCCAGCATAATTTGAAATGTTTTCCCCAAAGCACTGAACTGAAATGAAACCACCTGATTCCTCTTATGTGGCTCCAGAGTGCCCTTGCTGTTTAGAACAACTTTGCAAAACTGCAGCTCCCGAAGAGTCCTCCCACATTCCTTGAGGGGAGGAGGGTGCTCAGGGCTCTTGCATTCCTCAAGCAAAAGACATTGTCCTACAGCCGGGTCTTCAACAATAAAAGCAATGAAAAATTCTGAAGAAGTGGATACCAAGAAATAACTGCCACTTCAAAGAGACAGACAGGCCAAACTACGGGAGACTGAGAAAATGCATATCCCTGGGGAGGCTAAATTCTGGCTGAACTGTGTTTGTAATACACTTTGGTTTACCATAACAAGCACAAGGATGATCATTCTTGTTATGCTCCCAGTAGTATGTAAAATAATATTTTGACAGATGGCCATTACAAAAGCTGTAGTTTAATCACAGGTTTCTAAAACACTCCAAGATCAAAGGTTTGGTAGATTTCTTCATGCCAGCACAGCTCCACTAGCGACTTTCAGTCTTAGATTCAACTTTAGCCCAAGCATACTAATTTATAACACCTATAATGCTTAAACAAGTTTAAAACCTAAACAAAATTAATCCATACATATAGAGCACCTACCATGTATCAGCTGCACTGACAGGTATAACATTCAACAGTTACACATCAACTTGGCACACAGCCAACTGAAATCAAGGAAATTAGATCTTCTCCAAATTAAGGGGTGTGAAGTGAGTATAAACAGACTGCTTTGCTTCTCACTCTTTAGGATGAAACAATAGGTGCTGAGAGCTACTGGTGTGAAAGCACTCAGGGACCACTCCTCAAAGAAGTAAACCAGCAGTAACACCAACCTACAGAACAATTGGACAAGAGGGCTCTTTACCCTCTCTAGTTTGTGAGAAGGATCATTCTGCTGAGACAGGCGTGAGATTGGAGGGGGGGAACATTTATCTCATGGGGCATAGGAGACTGTCATAGTTTTTAGTCTTATGTATATCCAGTAACTTACTTCTTTTAACAATTCGAAGTCCAAGATATCTAAACTGTCATACAGAGGAAGGCACATATGTGAAGACAAGATTGTTGGATTAATGGAAGCATTCTTGTGAGAAAGCTGAAATGGATTTTGTAGGCAAGAGCAACCCTCCTGGTCTCATAATTTTGCATATTCTCAACTCCTTTTCGACTCAAAAATAAATACAGAGAATAACTCAGTACCCTCAAAAGTGAAAGACTCTCCTTCCACTGCAGAACCTGCCAGCAGGAACTCAACAATTACTATAATCCTAAAAGTCCGCAAGCTCTCAGTTATTCCTGATCACCATCAGAGGAAGGACATGAGGTTAGGTAGACTTTTGAGCTGAGCGAGCACGGTCACTCTTAAGTTATTTTTGTATTCCAAGCAGAGGACATTGACATATGTAGGACTTGACAGTGAGTACACAAAACACAGCATTGCTCAGGGCAAAAAGCTAATGCTGAATGTAACTCACTTGAGCACGTATGTGTGTTGCAGACTCTGTACTGTGCCAATCCCCTTGTGCTGTAAATTGTTACAGCCTATGGCTATGGAGTGCAGGCTCTGCAGTGCAAGCTCCAAGAGCAACATGTCATTTTTTCAGGTTATCAAACAACCAGCTCAGCTAACAAGTCATTTATATGTGGGTCTAAACACACCAAGGCTCAGTTGCACAGGGCTAAAGACCTGCAAGAAAGAGAATATTTTAAATTATTCAAGGCAATGCGGAGGAAGGCTTAGAAGCACCTGACTGGAGGAGTTACAAACAGCACATATCCAACTTGATTTCAGACATGCTACATAAGGCTAATACGAAACAGAATAAACAGAACACAGCAGAAGTGTAAGCTGCAAAAATAAGAAGTTCCAGAGATACACAAAGGAGCACTTCTACCAACAGAGGTTAGCAAAAACAAGATGTACTTGTCCAATAGAGATGTAAGACAAAACTGTTCTGACATAGGACTCCCCTTCAAACTGACTTGATTTTCACACTGAAGTTCCCACTGACAGATCACCCAAAACTTCCTTTGACGTGAGGGGCCAAATCTCACTCAGAGATAGAGAAAAGTACTTCCTTACAGACTGCCCTTTGCTCACCTATACCATATTGCTCTTCATCTGCTCATTGTGCCATGCCTAAATTTTTAAATGAAATTCTGTCTAAGCCCCCAGTGTGGGAGTCTGGAATCTTGGGGACAAGCAGTTCCCTAAGTTTTTGGGTTCCCAGTTTGCAATTTCTTTAGTAGGAGCAGCATGCAGTCTAGGGATTTGTGTGTTTAAAAGACACTTCCTTATTATCAAAGTACAAGAACATCTAGAGAGTCACAGCTGAAACTGTTAAGTCCTTTCAGTCTAAAATCTTCTATAATCCACAGTTGAATTTGCTTGGTGTTATCCAAGTAGCAATCAGTTCATAAAAAGAAAAAAAATTGTGCAGGGGCAGGGGAGGAAGGGGGAAGTTGACACAACACATGACTTTACCTCAATATCAGAAGATCCCCAAAAACATGCTTAACATCAAATTTTACTTCATCAGGGAATTCCACAGAATAATTCCTCCCATTGCTGGTAACTCTGGCTCAACTACACTAAGATAAATGATACAGCAAGACACTTGGGATATTAGCAGCTCCTCTTTTTAAACAGCTTCTGCAAACCCACGTGGGTGTTCCACCCATGGACAGTGGCCAGACTCTGGCCTACATCTGCACTGACACAATGGACTATTGCTTGTTTGGGTTTTCACAAAATTTCTCTACCTGCAAATAAAACCTTAGAAAAATCTATCTTATCTGTAGTTACGTTCAACGAACTTTAGAAAGAAAAACTGTACTTTACATAAAATGCTCAGTTACTAACGTACAAAGTTGTTTAACCAGGCAAATCAAGAAAAAATATTCTGGCAACAGAGAAAATACAGGAAGAAGAAAATAAACAAGACATCTTGCCTTTTTCAAACCTGCACACGCATTTTCATCTATTATGAATTTAACTGCAAGTTTTTAATATGAAAGCAATGCTCACCACCTGAGCTGGATTTACCCCTTCCACGAGGCTAATGAAAATGGTTTTGTCACATACAGTCACTGGGAAACCTGGCAAAGGGCTCCCGATTACCCATATCAGTGGAAGCGAGGGAAAACAGAGGCAGACCCTGAAGTCAATTACTTAACAGAATGCAGCAAAGCACAAAAACACTCTTCAGTGGAAAAAATTCCAACGTTACACCACATAATGGCATTTTGTGCTGAAGACGGTATTGCGTTCTGTTTTAAGGATGGGGACATTTGATAGGTATTTAAGAAATTTGAAAAACTCAAAAGAGCTCCTTGAAAAATAGGGTAATATTGTGGTCTTCAGTGTTATAATCAAATGCTGAAATTCAAGCAGCAAAAAAAGAAGCATATTGTCAGACGTATCAGATCAAATTATTAATCTGCCTGCCTGTATTGTAACAAAGCAAGAAATAAGTTAAGTTTCATCTTCTTAATCTGTACCAAAGTGAAGAAGATAGTGTGGGTTTTTTCTGTTTTATAAATATCTGGACAGTTAATGCTAAAAAGAAGTGCTTTTAACACCAGAGGACAATTTCCCCAAAATACAGGGGAAAGCCTAACAAAGAGTAGACATTTATCTATTTGGAGAGATAATCAGCGCTTTTTGCATTTTAATTCTTGTCTTCATCACTACATCTTCCTTTTTCTTTTGCTCCCCCTGCAGAAAATTTGTACGCTGAGCATAGGTGTTCAAGCTGCGCAGACGCAGGTATTACTGGTGCCAGGGAATAATGTACAAATCTACAAGTATAATAAAACTGCTTTTCCCAAGGAGGTGTTTGAATGCTAGTTTGGCTTCAATCCCAAGGTGCCGAGGCCATCTCAAACTGGCCTTTGGCATATCTACATTTGGGTCCAGCTTCTGCCCATTCCCCTGAGTTGAGAACCGAGTTGAATTCCTAACTTTACATCTTCAAGTCATCCAAGAGTTCTCATCCCAGACCCTGGCAGCATTCATAACTTTGGTAGCTTATTTAGGACTCTCTTGGTTTGAAAGACAGGTGTCTGCCAAGGAAAGCCTCCCTTGGGAACCTCCCTTGGAATGGAAAATATGACCCCCTTCCCTCTGAATTATTACAACTTTGAATTTAAGGGGCTTTCAGGTAAAGATATGGGAAAAGGAATAACAGTTCTTTACTAGTGTGTATATATATATGTATAACAAACAACAACAGCAGCAACAACAAACAAAACCACAAACCCAGTAACAGCCCTCTCTCAGCTGCAGGCACTTTCCCTTTTGGTGTAGTTACGGTCACAGCCGGCAGGGGCGCTGGTGGCTCCCGGCCAGGCAGGGCGGGTGCGATGATTCCCCCACGGCTGCAGGGGGCGCTGTGGCACGAGCTCAGATGCCCCTCCATGTGGATAATGGAGGATGAGCCACCGGAAGGAATGGAAAAGGGGCTTGCTTCACAAACTCACTGCGGGCAGTCAGTCCTGGTGCTCCTCTGGATAGCGAAATGAGCTGTAGCAGGAAACGTCAGAAGCAGCAAGCTGGAAACAGCAGATGCCGGCACAGCTGGGAGTGGCAAACAAAAGGTAGCAGAAACTGCGGGCTATGCCCAAAGCCGCAGGGTGTCTGAGCGTCGGGTCACAGTGGAGCAAGAAGTCCTGAAGCAGCGGCAGAGAATAGCGGGGCTGAGAGGTGAATCCCTCCCCTGGGTAGCTCACCAGTGACAGCTGCTCCCTGGGTCCGGCTGTGCAGAGGGGGTGGCTCTTGGCAGGGAACAGGGTGCTCCCACTCCCAGGTCCCAGCACGGCACACACTGGCTTTGGGTTCCCAAGCAGCAGAGAAGCAAGCCAGGAAGCCCAGTCACAGCACCGAAGGAAAAGAAATAAAAAGAGACAGGCAAAACCCACAAGGCAACAGTATGTTTGGTCAGAAACACCGCGCTGCTTGGCCCTTGAGCCAACTGCCCCACTGTAAGAAACCACTGTCCCTCCCCTCAACTCTCACTGGAAATTCCAGGCTGGCTCTCACCCATTGTGATACTCCCAGAACTGGGGGGGGGGGGGAGAGAGCAGCGACCACCCTGGACACAAAACAAAAACATAAATGAAAAACCATAAAAAACCATCCCCAAGACAAAGACTAACTTTATGTTACAGTAATTTGGCATTGCACCAAATAGGAGTTAAAAACCCTCCGGCATTCTGATTTATCCCTCTAATTCCACTGGTTATATGTACTGATATCAACACATCTGTATTGGTTTTCAATTGTACACCTCTTAAGCTGTGTCCAATCTCAGTTAATACTTACAGTAACAATGTTTAAAAAAAACCAAAACAACCCAAGTGAACTGCAGAAGGAGCTTTGCACTGTTATTTTTATTCTCTTAAAGCCAATTTGTATTCAAGATTAGACAACTGAATTTACTTCCATTATCACCTTATAGAAGAAGTTCTGACATAATGCTATTATACTTCTAGCAAATTATCTTCCAGGAATCCACTGTCATGCTGCTTTAGCTTCTGTCACTTAAAAGCACTGTTTGCTCTAGGATGTTCTGGATGCTACTGTTACACCTTGGTGACTTCACTCCAAGGCTAAACCAAGATTCTTTTGCTTTAGGTGGATGCAAAGGAGACGATCCCAACCAGATATTCTCAAGAGATAAAAAACACACAAAAGTTTACTGGCAAACTACAGAAAATTAGGGACCTTGCCAAAAGAGTAAATACAACATAACATCACTTATCACAGCATAGACTTAGCCAACTGAACATAGAAAATCTTTAAATCCACTTGATGTTACGTTCTGTGAGAAGAGAGTTAGAAGAAGAAGAAACAGAGAAAAACAGAAAGACAGAAAAGATAAACAGACATGTAGCCACCAACTCCTGGGTTCCAGCAAAACTCCAAGATGAAGGCAGAGTTAAAGGACACCCTGTTTGCCTGGTGGTGATCCTTCTTTAATGTTTTTGGCCCATCCCGGGCCTTCCTCCCAGGAAGGACTTCTGGTCCCTGAGCCACTCAGGGACTGGGTTAGGCAAACCTGGGGCTGCCACGATTGACACTGCGGGGCTGGGGGCATGGACAGCAGAGCACCACCTCACCAGAGCAAGGCCTGACCCACCCCTTATCACACATTCTAAGCCCTCCAGATGTTTCAAAATAGATTACCTTTTCCAGTCTCTGACAGCTGCTTACAGGGATCTGAGATGAAGCAGCCAAGTTCTGCCGAAGAGAAATCCATGAGGATTACAAAACACAGAGAAACTTTTTCACATTTGGAAAAACTTTACTCAAAGGTCAGAAAAACAAAAATGGTTGGAATTCAAGGAAGAGGAGAGACAGGAGAGAGGAGGGAGAGCATTTTTAGGATTTTTCTTATGATCTTCCTGAGGTGTCCACTTTCGATCACTCTTAAAGGATCTTAGCCTGGACTTGGTCTGGTCCTGCTCAGCTGTCCCACATTGTGTTATCTATCATAGAGCAACCACGTTTGGGAAAACAAGGGGGAATACATTTCCCATAATATTATACAATTACTAATTAAGACCCATCTGCAGCTGTTACTTGGGATTGTAAACAGGAGAGAAAAAAAGAGCCACACACTAGGAAATTAAAGTATTATCAAAATTTCAGAGAACTGAATAGGTTTACCTTTTTTAAGTAAGGAAGCATCTTGGTTACTCTCTTGCTACAGAGAACAACATTGCCAAGTTAGGTCCCTGGTTAAAATACACAAACAGAAATTCATTTGTTTGAAATTCCACTACTGAGGTCTCACATAGGCTGTGCTAGCGTACATACCATGTACAGGTACACACTTGAATGGTTAAGTGCAAGCAGCAGTGTCACTCAGACATGAAGTACAAAGCTGGATTATTGGCCAGCTGTCCCCCACAACCTTTTCAAAAGATCACTGCTACCAAACCAAATGTTAAACATTCAACTGATGTTACACGAAAAAGCACTTTGCCACCCTGGGCACTGCTGGAGCCATTGGTAGGTGGTATCAGTAGCCTCCTGGAAGGCCTGCATGGCTGAAACGTGCAAGTCTCCCTATCAAAGAGTGGCCAGGCACCTTCACAAGAAGGACCTACTCCATGCAAACACATTGCCACTCCAGACCATCTTTATGTAACTGACTCATGTATTTAACATTCATTTTTTATCCTTCCCCCCAGCTGCCCATGAAAGAACAAGATTTTATTATTAGATTAGCAACAAGAGATATGAGATTTCTCCTTTGGTTCTGAACATTCCTGAAAAGTAAATGTCCCCCAAATCCCTATGCATCAGCCTTGCCAAAACCTCGCTAAGGAAACTGAAGGCTGAACCAATCTGAACACCTTCACTAAGAAGGTTTTTATGTCCCGTCCCACTGTAAGGGGAGTCGAGGAGGATTCTTTTTGATAGATTTCTCAGAGAAAATAAAGCGCAAACGCAGCAAATATTATACCAGAGAACAGCTTATTGATAAAGAAAGGGTATGGTCCCGACCGGACGGAGTCAGAAAAGAGAGCAGAGAGAGCGAAAAAGAGAGACGGAGAGAGAAACAGAAGCCGGGGACAGACTGTTACTGCGAGAACCCCGGGACGCCCTGTCGACATCTGCTCGGCAGGCGGAGCGTGCGTGCTGCAGGCCGTGGCGAGTCTGCGCGGCTCCCGTGGCGGGCTAGGCGCACCTTGCAAGCGGTGGCAACAGCGTGTGTTACGCGTTGGGAATGACGGCTGCGGGCAGGTTGCTGGGGGTTGGTGCTGGGCAACGCGCGAAAAGCGGCAGCGGCGATGGCTGCGGGCAGGCGGCGGAGGCAGTCGCCGGCGCGGCAGGTTGTCGTGGCGACGGGCTGCCTTGCGGATTGCGGACACGGAAGACAGGCAGGGAAGAAGCAGGACCACACGGAGAAAGAGGTGAGCGGGGGGCGGGGGCCGAGCTGAACTTCCGGGCGAACACCGGCTACCATAAAACCAAAAAACGGTGGGCTGAATTGTGGCGCAGTTAACTGCTTTTATGCACTAAGACTCCTCCCACAGCCCGAACTCCTGGTCGTTTTTTCCCGGGCATCCAGGGCTCTGCCGCGTCGGTAAGGGGGTTCGCTTGCAGCCCAGTCGTGGAAATTTCTCCCTGACTGGCTGTCAGCGAAGTCCCCCCAGAGACAGAACTACCCTTCATCTTCTAAACAGGCTGTCTGCTTCGGCGGTCTCCTCTCCCCTCAGGTGCCCTAGCTGCCTCCTCCTTGTGGCACGTGCTAAGGCTCCGAGCACGTGTACAGCCACTGTAGTAATTAAAATCTGGATACTAGTGAGGCATGAATAAAAACTAAATTGGTTCTTCTCAATTTGTAATGTGAGGGACTCATAGGACAGCAGTGGGGGCCCGAACGCCCCTCACACTTTGGAAGAGACAAAGGAAGAGGATTCTAAAAGCTCAAGTTGTAACAAAGCAGCTGAAAGGTACCGAACTGAAAGGTGTGCCTTGGTGGGGCTCTGTCTCACATCAGTGTGAGGAAAATTAATCCACAGACACGAGAGATTTATGTCCAAAAAGGAGACAGAGTCTTGTAACTTTATTCTAATAAAGGGAGAGGTCATGGGCATTTCCCATGGAGTCTCTCAAATTGTTAGACGATGCAGCCTTCTTTTTATCCTAATTTCCCAGCCCCATTTCTCTCTCTCTCTCTCTCTCTCTCCATTGGCTGAGGTACTTGAGAGGTACAGACATCCCAAATCACCTAATACAGATCCGTTTCTAACGTGAACCGCCCCCCACCCTTTTCTTTTTCCTTATGTGTCTGTTCTTTTTCTCTAAATCCAGGGATCTAGCACAGTCTTGAGTGAATAACAGTCTGTATCAATTTCCAGAATTCATATGGAATTTATGGTTCCCCCTCATTGCTTCTTTTCACCTCTCAGTATCTGGCTTTATCTACCATCAGGCCCACAGTTTGTGTGTAAAGACACCTCCTTCTCATTCCTTTCATCAAGAAGCTTACAGGATAAGATGTTTAAAAATATTAGTGATTTATCTTAAAACCAACAAATATTGCAATGTTTGAAAATGTAAATATTACAGAAAGGTCAACTTGTGGCACTTCTAGCATGGGCCATAAGACATACTCCCAGAGAAAACTGCTGGTATTCGTGAGATTACAGAGCATGTGGGGGTACAGAAGTAAGGCGACAGGAAAGATGCACACCTATCTTGGCATATAAACCTCACTCCCAGGGAGACCCTTGCAGAAACCAGGATTAACCCATCTGAGGCTCAGGTAAATCCTTGTCTGTCTCAAATAACCCCCATTACTCCTCAAAAACCACCTCATGCTCTGCAACTGCAAATTCAAAGGTTGGTTTGTTTGGTTTGGTTTTAATAATGGAGTAAGAGCAGTTGCCCAGGAAATGCTTACATTTTGTTCGCTCTTTTCCTTTCTTTCAGTTGTATCAACACAAAATATAAATACAATGTTTAGGCAGTATTTGGGAAAAAGCACATTAGGAGGGTAAAATATTGGTACTATGGCCCTTCCCTTGTCACACTGCCTAAATCAACAGCTGGAAACAGAATATTGCTGATATGTTGCACCTAGCTTCAGGTTTCTGAAGAGTACTAACCAAGCCAGAAGAAAAGCTTCTAAAATTAATATAAACCATTGGCTGCTCATCAAGGGAATGAGGAAGGGGGTAGGAAGAGGGAGAAATTGTTGTAAGGATCGGCGGGAG
>VZTF01001485.1:6972-33642 GCA_013397755.1 Cnemophilus loriae
AAAAAAAACCAACAACCAAACCACCACTCTATATTCCTTGACTAAATGTAGTTTTGTAAAGACAAGAAGAAAGATCTCTTCCTCAAGGGAGGAAAAGCCTGCTGGCCACCAAGCCAATCAGTCAGCACAGATATTTGGCTAAATGGGGCTTTGCTGTGAACCAAAGCTATTGCCTGAAACAGTGGCAGAATAGACTGTTGGGGAAAAAAACACAAACATAAATATACAGGTCATTAATATGAATGAGAAATCCTTTTTGCTCCCCTCCTTGAGCCATCCAGGTAATTGTAAGTGAAAACTGAAGATGTGCCTCCCTAAAGAAGACCCATCTCTCCAAAACCTTGTTTTCTGACAGCCCAGAGCAGATTTGGGAACAGCTAATTGGAAACTTTTCTGGAAATGTGCACATCCCTGTGCTCCAAAACCATGCTGTCACTTCTCTTTCCTGTTTGTTTCTCCCTGACGTGGTGCTGTCCTGTGAATCCGATCCTGCAGAGAATAGTTTTCAACCAAACAGCCGGAGCTCAGTTGTTAACTCACCGTTGTCTCAACCCACTGCCAGGAGCTGTAAGTGCCTCTTTACAGCTCATTTGGGAATATTTTAGTGCTGGCTTTATGAAGCTGGGCATGGAAGAGATGGGGGCTTTTTTGGAGGGGTCGGGGGAAAGCTGGAAACCCCTAAACTTCATATTCTGGAGTGGCTGCACTAATTGGGAGGTATTCTACAAATACCTGCATAATTTAAATTGTTAGGCACAGCTGAAGTTCCTCTGCCCACTACACAATCTAAAAGCAGCGTGTGGGCACCTGGCAAGCCTACCTGCGGTACAACTGAAGTAGCTGAAGGTGTGACTTCAAAGTTACCTAAATTTTATTTAATTCTCTGTTTGACACTGCTTTGAAGTTAAAGCAACACTTGTGCAGTTCAACTGGAATTTACCTCTGAAATCAAACTACGTAAAACAATTTGCCAGCTACTCTAATCCTAAGTAGGTCAGCAAAACCTAATTCTATTAAGAATTTAGGTAGGTCAGGTTTTAAGTTTATTCAAGTTATTTTTCCTGCTATGTAGGCAACCCCAAGAATGGGAAGTACAAAGCCCAGAAAGCCAAGCACCAGGACAGGACCAAGCATGGGGACAGGGCTCAGACCTCTATGTTTTTATGGGGTGTTGGGAGCCGTAAATTTTCCTTACAGAGAGCCCATAAAGTTGATAGTCAGCCTAATTTCATGTGAGAGAAGACTGAACTGTCAGCACATGCTCAAAAGCATGTTTAAATACAATTATATGTAATTACTATTTTTTATTTACTAGAACACTAACTCAGGCCCCTTCTCTCCTAGCAGAATTCCACAACCATCCCTCCTATGCCACTAAACAATCCCTGAAAAGGGGAATAGCTCAGCAGGTGGTACTGAGAGCACGCCCTCACCAGAGCAGCCCAGACTGTGTGGATTAAAGCAACACCCCTGGGAAGCCACCACAGATCACCTGGAACTGAGCCTGGGCCTCTCATATCCTGCACAACAGCTCACCTGGGTGGAAGGTGACCACACACCTCTTCTTTCTTCCAGCTAAATTTAGACAGCACTCCAGCAGCCATGTGAACACCCACTAAATCAGGTCATGCAGGAGAGGAAATAACCACAGGTTCTGCTTTTGAAAATGGCATTATTGCCAGAGACACACTCTTAAAAGAGTTTTTCTGAAATTGCAGGAGAGGAAAAACACAATATGTAATCAGAGATTGAAAATGATCGTTTCTCAAAACGCCCTAGCAATTTTCACATGCGATTGCTAAATGAAACCTTTGTTCTCCCTGAGGAATCAATGACCTTTGAAAAATTAGTGACCAAACAGGAATAGAAGACAATTCAAGGTAAGTCTATTGACAAAAGAGGAAAAAAACAAAAAATCAAGAGTTCAAACTATCTCACTGAAGATGAAATAGCGGAGGGTGCTACTGGGTGAGAGGTAGTATGTGATGGTTAAAATGTCTCACATCTGCAACAAACCACAGATACGAAAAACTGCCCACCTGTGAAGAACAACGCTTCACGATGTAAATTTAAAGATTTATTACCTTAAAATAACAATAGAGGACGCCCACAATACAAAATGGCAGTGCTGGGTACATGGCTGCTCTGGCCAGAGGCACACCGCTTGGGGCCCGTGCAGCTTCTTTTATACCCTAGGGATGTCAATCAGGGGTCTGGGTACATTTTGTCCAATCCTGGGCTTGATATTCCTGGCCCACCTTCATATCCGCCCACTTTGGGCCCACCTTACCGGGCCCTGCCCATTGGGGCATGCTCCGTGTTGAGATCGGGAGGGGCCCTCCCCTGACTGACACCCTGAGTGACATCTCCTGCGGAACTTTCCGGAAGCCCCGGCCGGCCTCGCTTGTTACCCGTACTCCTTGTAATAGAAATTATTATTATTGAATAATGTTCAGCTGTAACAAGGGAGTGACAATCATAACTGGGGATTTACAAAAAGGAAAACATTTCAACGAGAACCAGAACGTTACAACTTAACTATAACTTGTGGAATGAACAATTAATCACCTTAACCAATTAATCCCCAACTATCTTAACTATGAATTAATATGTGAAAGCCAATCCCACCTGCCATCTATAAGACCACGCAAAGGGTGTTTGGCCACCTGCTAGGTGCATAAAACAACAGAGAAGAACTGGGACCTAAATTCTCCCAGGTATTTCTCTTCGCTGGTTTGAGCTGTGCAGGTGCAAGCTACACCCAGCTACTGCCTGGGGGTCAGGGAGCAGGCTCAAGGTTTTACACCCCAAACACACACCTGAGAGGGAGAACAGGTTTTGGTAGCTGTGTGCCAAAGAAATGAATATTGTTTCATTTTCCTGAAGAAACAGAAATCAGGATTCCTATCTACGCTTTAAATGCTACGTTACGTGTTACTGAATTAAGCTCTCTATAATTGCAGGAGGGCTTTAAAAATAAAGCAGCAGCAATGCATCTCCTTATTCTGGCTTCTGTTTTCTGCAGCATTTATGATCCAAGGTATGCAGTTCTGAGTACCCAATCTCAAATGATTCAGACAGAACAATTTTTCAGGAAAAGTCTTCCAACCCGTTTTATGAACACCAGATCAGTGGCAGATTTTGGGAAGTCAGACTCCCAAAACTTAGAAGTCTTTAAACTAAAATTAATTTAGAAAAAAAAAAATCAGCCTGTGGACTGAAAAAAGATATGTTGTTGTTTACCCTTAATCCCAAACATTTTCCTTCTCAAAAATTTGCATTATGCCACCAGGCACTCTGTAAAACTACAATTTCTCCATTTCTAGCTGTAAATACCCTATGAAACTTCAACGCTGGTAGTATTCAGTGCTGATAATTAAATACCTAGTTGACAATCTCATTCAGCTGCTAATACTTTAAAATTTCCCAGTCTTTTTGTAAAATGCAAAAGTAATTTAGAATGCAATGCACCATCTGGCCTCATAATATCTCTGTTAGTCTTGCAGGTTATCAAAAATTCACTACTCCCTCCCTCTCCTTCGTAATCTTCTGCATGTTCTTCTCTCATATTCAGTTTCTTTTTATTATAAAAAGATTGTAAGTTTAGGAAGCATTCAAAACCCCAAAAAAGAGCCAAAGTTCTGCGGTACTGTAAGTGTTGTAAAACAAATGGGGTTTTAAGGGAGGAAGGATGGCACTGCTAATGTGACACAAAGCAGACATTTACAACAGAAGTTCAGGTTCTCCTTATTGAGTCTTTTCAGACCTTGTAAATGTATTTTCATTACTTAGAATACAGATATATTTTTTAAAAATAAAAATTGTGAAGTCCTAGCAAAAGGTTCTGTGGGGTTTGTTTTGACAGGGAAGCTACAAAATAACAGTTGGATATAGTCAAATTCTACCCAATTAAGAAATTCTTTTGAATAGCAAAGGAACTGTAAAACTTATGTAGATATGGTAAAAAAACAGAACCATGTGAAAAAAAAGTCAGCTTTTTTGTCCCACCATTTTATTTAGCTTTATGTGATGCATCCCTTCCTAGTTATTGGTTTACATCTATTTTTTATGTATATGTATGATGGTGTACAGGTAAAAATTAATAATTATGTAAATGCTTGGATTTGCTCTCTGTTCCACTGGAAAATAATATTTGTTACCTGGGAATGAATATGCACAGAATGAAGAAATTAAAACTATTTCTAAAACTTTGCCATTACGTTTCCCTGTACTCTGTACTTCTTAGCCATAAAACCTAATTCCTAAAACTTCAGTCTTTGCACAGAATTATTATTTATATAGTGCTGCAATGTCTGAATAAATATTGTCTAATTCTTCATTTATTTGCTCAGTTCAAGTGGTCTCACACAAATGTCCAAAGGACTGTAATCATTCCCTTACCTCATTTTCTCAGCAGGCAGTGTTTTCACAGTGCTCTGTTGCTATAATAGGTATTATAAGTGGAAGAAAATTGAAATGCATGCTCAAACATTTGCCAAAAAATTGGAAATTCTGGACTGCCCCCAAGTAAAGGGAAAGAATCCCCAGTCAGACATCCATTTAGACAGCACCCAAGGGAGCAGGATGCTCCTTGGTTTGGTGAGTCTTGTAAAATTCAGGAGTACCCAAATTAGATGCCTTTTCATGTAGTTTTGTGCCAATACTTGATTTCTCTGTCATGCCTGGAAGTAATTTGTTAAATGTCTCATGCTCTCATGAGGTATTGCTGGTGCCTAAAACATCACCCGTCACAAAGGAATGACCTTTCCACAAAGGAAGAAGAAATCACTGCTTATGTCTTTTTAAATGCTGATAAACTTAGGTGGCACTAACAACCCCAGTAAGATTTACTGAGCAATACCCTCCAGTATATAAGCACCATCAGGTAGCTTTGCATTCTCTGATGAATAAACAATCGAAGTCGTAATTGTTTGTGCATTCCTGAAAATGTCAACAAAATCAAACATCTGTCATGCCAGATAAGGAAACACGGCTCGTTTAATACACTTAGTGCTCTACTCAGCCTTGAAAAGGTCACTCTGGTTTTAACAAGCAGGGTGTAATTTATTGGCTTCCAGTAAATGACCATGTAGTGACAGTAAAGCTGTGGCCGTGTTTGGTTACCCTTCAAACGACATATTTGATTAAGATAGCACCTCATATTTGGCACAATCTGTTTAATATTGCTTTTGGATGCGCTCTCACCCTCTCAATTACAACCGACTGTGACATGAAAACATTTTTACCAAAGCAACACTCACAGCCCCCAGCCCCATCCCACCACAATAAAGCAGAGCAAGCCAGAACAGTCGCCTCAAAATCCACCCATTTAAGGCAACAAACAACACACAAAGGCAGCATTCACTCCTCTGCCATCTTCAGTGGCAATGAACAAAATCCACACACGGCTCAATTGCAGATTGAAGCCATCAGCAGCACACAGGTGGTGCTCATCTGCCAAGAAGGGCTGGACACCCTTCTGACTCTGCTTTGGCTTCCTGCATCAGGCATCTGGATCCAGCCCTGAATCCCTTCACAAATAACTCATGGCAAGTGCTGCTTGTTCTCCCCACTGGCTGCACCAACAGGCTGTTGGGACAGCCCAGGGATGTCTCATTTTGCACAGACCTATTTAGCTGAAAACTGATCTCTTGGAGCCGCTCTCAATGACCTCCATTATTCTCCTGTTGGCCTGTGCCCAAAAGATTCGCTAATGTCAGTGAGAGGGAGATATTTTGGAGTGAATACACACACGGTGTGGCATAGAGGATCGTGCCTCCTTCAACACATTGCCTTGAAGCACAGTCAATTTTTGGCTCGATGGGTGTTGTAACCTAAGAGTGCAGTGCCTTCAGTGTCATTTGGCCCTAAAAACCCTGACAAAGTGTTAATTATTGGTACTGATGAGTTGGTTCTGTTCCTCTTTAAACTGAGAGATCTAATCCTGAAAGATACCGTTATGCAGGAGATCCAAATAAGCAATGTATTTCACAGGCTGGCTGGCAGGTCATAGTTAGCACAGATGCACAAATGCGTTGATCACAGCACTGGACAGCTGGTGGGAGCTGGCCCAACTCTCTTTCCTCTGTTCTGCTCCCAAGTATTTGACTCCTGAGCCAATTCTGTGAGCTGGCTCCAGGAATTTATTTATAATCCGTGGATGTAATTTGGGATGAGAAAACAATACTCTTAGAAGGTTTGTGCTTTAGGTGAATTTGAGGTGCTTTATATGTCTAAATTATGGAAGAACTTAAACAAAGGAGAAGAAAAGATGTGGACTGTTCTTCCGTTCCTTTCATTTTTTGTACACAAGAGAGCCACAAGGCCAAGCAAGGATTATGCTACTGGGGGTTCTTTAATCCCAACAGGATTACAAAACACTTTATGAAGTGTCAGTTTGTTTCATGCCTGCCAGTAATGGAAAATGGGGATTACAGCCCTCTCTCTGCAAAGGTTGATCACTGCTCCCCAGAGCAAGGGCAAGTGGGCCTGTGCATCCAGATCATTCCTAAAGGACTCCTGTGGGAAAATGAGATTGAATTTTGGCTGATTGAATAACTAGGCTTTACACTGGATTGTTACTAGGCTCTCCCACAGCCTATTTTCAGAGTTTGAGTTGGCCCGACCCTTTCTACTTGCAAATACATGTTAGGTGAGGACATCAAGCAGAATTCACTCCTGAGGCATAACATGGCATCACTGTGAGGGAGTGGATCACCCGTTCTCATGATGAGCTGTCGTGATTTATGTGTGACATGGTTTAACCCCAGCCGGAAAGTCACCCCCACGCAGCCTCTTACCCACCCTGCCCTGGTGGGATCAGGGAGAGAACTGGGAGGGTGAAAGCAATAAAACCCATGGTCGGAGGTAAAGGAAAAGCCATGCACACAGCAAAGCAAAACAGGGAATCCATTCCCAACTTCCCACAGGCAGGCAGGTGTTCAGCCATCCCAGGACAGCAGGGCTCTGTCACGTGTCATGGTGACTTTGGATAACAAACACCAGCACTCCGAATGTCCCTCCCCTTTCTCCTCGTCCCCACAGCTCTACATGCAGGACATGATGCTGTAAGGTCTTGGATGTCCCTTGGGTCAGCTGGGGTCACCTATCCTGGCTGTGCCCCCTCCCAGCTCCCTGAGCACTTGCAGCTCGTGCCCTGATGGGGTGGTGGGAGGAGGAGGGAATGTCTTTGTGAAGCTCAGGAAGAACAAAAACATCCCTGCGTTGTCAACACTTTCCAGCACAGATCCAAACCACAGCCCCACACCAGCTGCTGTGAACAAAATTCACCTCACCCCAGCCAAAAGCAATCCGTTCTCCACCTCTTCTTCCATGCCCAGGCCAGGCACTCTCCAATGCACCCTCATGAACCACAATGTCTCTTTCCATCCTTTGATATGGTACAGAGACATTGTTGCCTTAGTCTATGGACCACTTTTGTAAAATGTCCTTGAAATGTCTAGAAATGTTCACAAAAAGCCCACTGAGTTCATTTAGGCCAGGGCTTTGGGGTCCATCTGAGGAACAGCAGTGTTGATGTGGTACAGCCTCTGTCCTTCTGTCCCAAAGGCTGGATGACTCAAAAGCTCAGATTCTGAATTCAGTGTCTAACCAAAAATCTCAGGTCTGGTACTGCCAGCAACCTCCTGCTAAAGCAAGAATCAAACAGCATTTCCCATTCCTACAATGGTTTAGGGGCACCTGAAACAAACAGAAGGAAATAATCCCTTTTGCAGGTAATCCCACTGCAGAACACATTGCTGCAAAATGTCTTAAAGAGTTAGGAAAGGATCAAACAAATCCAAGGAGCACGGGCACGTCAGTGGGAAACCAACAGGAGGCTCCACAGACAGTGTGAACTCTTGGCTGTGAAACAGAAAGAGCGGGGAGGTGTCCTAGGAAAGCACCAATATGTAATGCTGCATTTAGTACCTCTCCATAATTCTGTTATTTCCCATTTCTTGTGTTCTTGTGTCTGCTGCTGGCTGACCTCAGAGACAGGACACGGCACTGAGAGAACCCTTGGTCTGAGCCAGCAAGGACCAGGCTGGAATATTGCCTTAAACAACGTTTCAGATGCACCTTTAAAAACCTAATCGTGTTTCAGACCTGCCAAGTGTTCAGCTGATCTTGGTCATAAAGATATATTTCTCCTTGCTTTGTATTTTTAATCATAATTAAGTCCATTTCTCTACACGTGGCCTTATTGCTATTTCATTTACTTAAGCTGTAATGATTAAATCTAATTTACTACTCTGTGAAATCTTAATCCTTCTGAAAAGTAATGGGAAAAGTACACAGGTCAGTTAAGAAACTGATTCACCACATAAACTCCATTTAGTAATTCCATTTATTTCAATAAAACTATCTGGCACATGAAAGAAAGACTCTACAGTGGCCTTTAGCCTCCAGAAAATCATAGAATTTTTAATACAAGCACTGAAGAGATGTCTTGACCTCTTCCTGAACATATTATTTCTCATGCAAAAAAATTCAAAACAAATCCAGCTCATAAAATCTCTCTAAAGAAAGCTACCTACGTTTTGTGCTTGTTCTTACTTTACAAGTAGAGCATTATCCTTTTCAAATATACAAAATGTCAGCTTGATAATACAGGGGAAAGGGCTTCCATATCCACGGTGAACACGATTTCCCTAAAAAACAATAAATGAAAAGCCTATTACTAATGTGGTATTCTCACTTTAATCACATTTGTTCATTACTCCCATATTTTAGGTGATAGAAAAGGAGGAACAATTATTGCCTTGTTCACTTTGATTTATTTGGCTCAGTGCCTCCTTACCTAGGTAATGTAAAATAAGCTGTGCTACATGGGTCATTTATGATGTGATTTAATAAGATGCTTTTTATTTCTAGCCTGCAGGGAAACACATTATTTTGGAAGCACCTGGCAAAAAAAAAGAAAAAATGAAAATAAAAAAGAAAAAGAACCCTAACCAAAACCAAAAACTAAACACCCAACAACATTTCTTTTGTTCATTTTCTATTTTCACTCAGTAGACTGCAGCCTACAAGTTAATTTAAAGCAGGTTATCGTGGTGGTAATGTACCAAAAACAGGACTTCAAAACCCACATCAGGAAATGGTGCCTGGATGTCAAAATAAGGAAGGTTGTAACTACAAGCTTGGCCAACTCCTAACTTCCTTTGGGTATTTCTGTGTAAATTAAGGCTTGTTCCTTTTCACTGGCTGGAACAGGTTAATGTTTTTGCTTAACAGCACATGCTGTCTACAAACAAAGCTATATTTATGTGACAAGTATCTCAGACACACCTGGAGGTAAAAAAATTAGCTAGGAAATTGGTTTTCTACAGACACACTGAGTACTATGAGCAAGTTTACCACACTGAAACTTACAAGAATCTTACAGGAATTTGGGACCAGTTTCTATGGCTTTTAGGTTTTCTGGGTGATTCACTTACAGCCATTCTGTGGGAATGATGTTAACTCAAAACTCTGCAGATGGCACAAAGTTAAATGAGCTGGTATTTCAAAATCCTACGCAGGGATATTCCATTTATTGTCAGTGGAAGAGCTTATGCTGATGACAAAGCACTGCAGCGAAGATCTACCTGTTTCCAGTAAAAATCCTTGGGGTTTTGTCACTCAAAATTTTCAGACATTTTAATTGGAAACGACACTGTTTACCTTAAGGCTCTCTCTGGAAAGAGATTCATGAGTGAGAAGAATTTGAAAAAAAACCCAAAAAAAACAGTGATTGTGCCTATTTTTTCTATTTCTAAAAATCAGTAGCACTTTACCAGATAACTTCACAAAGAAATCTTCAGCTGGCTCATTTTTTGGGGGGGGGTCTTTATCTCAGCTGTAGTCTCTGTGTGTATCTACCATTGTTTCTATATCGTATCTAGCATTGGACTGTTCATTAAGTTTACGCCCCCATTAATAAAATTCTTTATTAGCTGGTCTACAGCCTCCTTCAAAGTTAAAAGCACAAGTAGGAAACCTTTCACTGTTGTTTGAGAAATCCCAACCAACAAAAAGGTCAAGCAAGTGCCTGCCTCAAGTCCTAAAATCCAGCATATTTAGTCTCCTGAATTTTGGAAACGTGGCAGCATGACCATGTGGAAGAGAAGGGTTCAGTCCCCGTGACGCTTTTGGGAGGAATTTAACCAACAACACAACACTGTCAGAATTGTGAGTCCCCCTGTAATTTAGATGGGGACGGCAGGAGTACACATCATTTTATGTCTGCTTTATGAGACACCCTTGGATGTCCTGAGATGTAATGAGAACAGGTAAGGTGTTGAAAAGTACTGATGGCCAAAAGTCACCTGTGATCTCCCTGTGCTGAAAATCTCTGTAGGTGTACCTGTACAGTGGCACAGATGGCCTTCTCCAACGGGAAAGAAAAATTGTGCCATTATCCTGAGCAGAAATTAAAATTCCATCTTTACAATGGTGGTCTTGAATATTTTCATATTTTTTTAGGTCAAAAATATGCACGTCTGAGAAGGATACAAACATGCCTCCAACTCTCAGGGGTCTCCAGCACAGGAGGGACCTGGCGCTGCTGGAGCCAGGCCAGAGGAGGCACCAGGATGGGCACAGGGATGGAGCAGCTCTGCTGGGAGGAAAGGCTGGCACAGCTGGGATTGTTCACCTGGAGAGGAGAAGCTTTGGGGTGAGCTCAGCGTGGCCTTGCAGGGCCTGAAGGAGCTACAGGAAACCTGGAGAGAGACAATTCCCAAGGGCTNAACTTCGTGATTCCATGCTTCTCAGTATACAGGTAAAGGATTAACTAATTTCCAGTTAAAAATTGTTTTTGGTACGAGGCTTTCAAGACAATTTCTGTTACTGCTGCTGCAGTGATGACATCTGATGCTGTATCTTCTGGCAGTGTTTAGGCATGTGAAGTAGAGCACTTACCTAATTGCATATGAGGGTAGTACATCAATACAGTCACATAATCCATAAACATTTCTCTTCCATAAGCTCTTATCACATTACCACTGATTATTTAGGGTAAAAAAAAAAAAAAATTGGTGTTATATGGCATCCTTTCCTTTATTATTTTTAGCCTTGAATGAGGTTAAAATATGCCAAGGAACAGGAGTTTAAGGTGGGGAGCAATCTGAGGAAAGACTGGAAATGGAGTGATTGGAACTGCTTCAAGGATGTGCATGAAGAAGTTGCAGCTCTATTTCACAAGCTGCAGCCTGGATATATCTGGTCCAGGCATGGGTGGGAAAGAGTGTCACAGTGTGCCAAGAGCAGCATTTGCCAATCCATTTGCCATTCTGAATAGCTAAGGCAGCACAGTTCACCACTCAAAGAGCTGTGTGGGTAAGACTAAGCCAGAATGAAATTAATTTAGATGTTTTTTTGAACTGTGGAAGCAGAGATGCTGAAGACAATCATACGACTTGAGAGATTCCACAAAGAAAAATTGTCTCGCAGATTCAGCTTGCTCAGAAAATGCTCATGAAAAACATCTCTTGATACAATTCACCAAGAATCACACTGATTCCTCTGTAAGATCATGCTTCATTACTCACTGAAATTAGCAAAATTAATTCTCTTAACTCCAGAGGCAGAATGAATTGAGGAACTAGTGAACGTGATGAAGCTGCTCTTACATAGGCAACAAAAGATGATGTTTTGTGGTTTTGTTACAACAAACCTGACTGCAGTAGAAGACCTAAGGGACCTAAGACAAATGGTTGTAAGAAATTATTTATGGCTAGCTTTTGTGTCATCTCTCTCGTGCCTGCTACCATAGTAGGTTTACTTTAATAAAAACATAGAAAAAAAGCTTAGTATCTGGTTTAAAGGTTATTATTGTTCTTTCAGAGATTCTAATCTTATCCTGGGCTCCCTGCCGAGCTATATTAACTAATAAAATTTTCTTTTGCGCCTATTCAAAGACACTGCCGTGCATGTCACTGAAACACTTAATTTTTGGGTTTTTTAAAATCGGTTTATAGACTTGCCATTAGTCTTGGGCTTCCATTTTCCGAAAAGAAAGAGTTTGGTCATAGCGAGGAGCCGGCTTAAATCTTGTAGCAGCACACACTGCACGGGGAGCACAACACAACAACAAAAAAAAGTGCTCTGCTCACCCTTGAGCCTTCACTGTTGTTCATCATAGTGCTGGATGAGAGAACAAGGGGATCTGCCTCGGGCACAGCAGGGGCCGGGGGAGTGTGTCAGCCCTGGGACAGCCATTAGGAAAATGTGCCTTCTGAGAGTGAAGGGAGAAATGCTGGCAAAAGGCTTGAGCACGAAGTCTGTAATTTAGATGTCAGAATGTGTCAGATATATCACTGTCAGACTTGATCTGCTACCACTGTGTATAAGATTTACACACAGAATTTCTCCTCCAGGCAATCAGTAGCCTGCAGTCAGTGCTGGGAGCAGCTCCAACCACCCTTCTGGAGTGAGACACTGAAGTGGCCTGGATTTCTGCCTTCACAAAGCCAGCACTCTGGGGTTTTCAGTGCTGGTCTGTTCTTCTCTCACCTTCACAAAACGAAAGGAAATACAACTTTATCAATGCTTGATTACACCACTGATATTGCTGCTTCAATGGAAGTCCATAAAGATTAGAATCATCATAACCCCTGATTTACACAGATTTCCAGAAAAAAACAAAGGTGATACTAAGCCAGCTGATGTCCAAGAAATGTACAGCCTCTGCAAAGATTCCCCCTGCCAGGTTCCCTTGAGGCTGGATGCAGCTAGGATTAATTGGCCAGCAGTTGCAGACCTGCTGCCTTAGTTGTGAACAGCTGCCAACCAAATCCTACATCCCACCTTAGCACAGTGACTGGGCGACTTCTGGAGGATTCTTTCTACTCCCTTACCTCTGCAGTCTAAATCTGTGTTCATTTCCGCGTGCAGAAACAATATATTCACAATTTCAGTTACAAATCCCTGACAAATTTATTTCAGTTGCCCTTATCAGAAGGAGGTTCTGCAGATACTGTTGGCTGTCAGCTTAGACTGTGGTTACAGAGGATGAACCTTCCTGTCCTCATTAGTGAGCACTCACAGTGATCAGAGAGGCGGTCTATTGTTGCAGAAAGTCAGAGTTTAAAGCAGAAATAAAAAAGAGGCATTAGCACTCCTACTAAAACTAATGTTGCATTGTCACACAGGGAAATCTCACAAGCATCTCTCTGCCATTCTCACAACATCCTTCACTCAGCAAGACAAATAAACTACATCAAGCATTTCATCCTGGAAGAAGCTGAAAAACAGCAGATCCTCTAAAGTACATGTGGAAAAATTCATAGGTGCACAGACTTATTTATCAATTTTATGTGTTTACAGTCTTTTATTCCACTGCTTGGGAATCAGCTAACTTACTGTTGTATCATTTCCATGTTTATACCGTTGTTAGTGTCTAAATCATCTTATGAGCATCTGCTGAAAACCTTCTTAAATGCAGATGTTTTACTCTTAACAAGTCAGTACATCAAAACTTTGTATTGATTCTTGCAACATTTAAAAATCAAACTCTTTCCTCATCAGGGGCAAACCATCTTATTTGGAACAGGCTGACTGTTCCAGTCAGGAATAAGTTCCCTAGAGAAGCTGTGGCTACCCCTGGATCCCTGGAAGTGTCCAAGGCCAGGTTGGACAGGGCTTGGAGCAGCCTGGGATTGTCCAAAGTGTCCCTGCCCATGACAGGGAGTGGTACTGGAAGAGATTTAAGGTACCTTCCAACCCAAACCATTCTATAAATGTATGATTTCACTTATAAAGATAAACACAATTCCTGCCATTAAAATCAAGAGAAGCCTGTGTATGAAGAACAGCATATAATGCTTTATTAATTCCATACGACACAGAGCAAACAAGAGATTGAAGAACTTGTGTGGTAGATCCCTGTGTTTGGTGGAGTGGGGATGAAAAAGATGTAGAAAATTTTTGTGAGGCATGGGGAACTTGTATTGTGCTCCAGTAACACATTGATATGATTTCGTGTTGGCTCAGCTGCTGAATTACTCCTGTTAACAGAATACAACAAATTATATGACTTGGAAATCCATTGTGAGGTGGTGTCTTGTGACGGGATCAACAGGCAGATTTTCCTGATTAGTATGATGGAAACATCCCAAGACAGAGGGTCTGTTTGTCTCCAGGCTACAATCAAATCTAATTCATTGAGTTTATTAGCAACAAATAAAGATCTGACCAGCGCGACCTGAACTGGAGATAAAGGTTCCTTTCAAAACAACACTCACAAAATTGATCTGATTGCATCTTTCCGGCATTTTTAATTCAGTCAGGCAATAACTCACCAAAAGGCTGCTGGAAACAGCTCCTGCTGATGGAATGGGGCAGGCTACATTGCTGTGGCATAGCTGGGAGAGAAAACTACTTCCCAGCCCTGTGCAGGTGCCAGGAGCTGAACCACCAAATGCCTGTTGGGATCACACTTGGGCTGCCTTCCCTGGAAAGAAGAGAAGCTTCATCTTAACCTCGCTGCAGAGCAGTGAGAATTCAACAGAAATATACACTGAGCAGAAGGGATTTATCCTTTCTTTGGTACGCTAAGCGTCCTGCAAGTCTCATAAATAATTTTTAAAGCTACCTACTGTGATAAAATATGCAGCCAGGCTGTGACGGGAATGCCACGAGAGGCTGGTATTGAGAGTTGTGTGTCTTACAACACCTTCTCATCCTCTCACCTGGTATCTCCCCAGCTCCCTTCTAATCCCCCATGAAAATTTTGAATTTTGAACATCCATCAGCAAGTTTACAACATGCAGATTGTCCCTGGCAGGATGGCTGGGTTTAAATTAACAAAATTAACAAAATACACTGCATGCTGACGGGGAGTGACATGCTCATCTTCTCTGAGAACATTACAACAGTGAACTTGACCAAGTTATCTGGTTTGGTCATTTTATTACTGTCAGAGTGGGGTTTTTCTGGCTAGGTTTGGTCAATTTTTCGTTTTGTTTGAGGGGATTTTTTTTCTGGTTTGTTTTGATTTTGTGGAAAGCTACAGTACAATGTTAGTCTCAGTGAGATTATATTTTGACTTTCTTTCATTTTCCAGCAATTTATTGCAGACCAGGAAAAAAAAACCCTCAAAGTATAAAAACTGTCTCAGACACAACTTTGCATCAGATATTATTGTCTTTGTAAATGTTGTTTCCTTCCTGAAAAAATAAATACGGAGTGAATACACGTTATCCTGAGAAAACTCGGGAGTGCAGACATTCCCAGCTCAATGATCTCGGGGAGGGAAAAACACGAATGGAATCCTTGCTTCATACCTAATTAAAATGAGTGAAAAATAAATGTATCAAAGTAACCTGTGTGTTTTTACAAGCATGGCTCACTCCTTAACTCCAACCCTGCGCCTATTTTAATTTTCTTGGTAAATAGTGCCCTCTGCAGCATCCCTTCGACTCTTGCAAGGTTCCAGGCTCAGTGCACTCTTTGCCTGACCCTTCGTGCATCACAGGCAAGGGACACGGTGCCAAAATACATAATTCCAGCAAATCTGCATCGCTTTTGTGTTGCTTTACAGTGTCTGCTGCAGGTCTAATGTTTCCCAGGCTGCAGCCAGCACCAAGAAGACGTTTTCTAAATTTGGGAGAGAGAGAGACAGCATCTGTAAAGAAGCCAAAGCTGGACATATGCAAAGAAAGAAAAAACCCATGCTCATTAAAGCAGTTATAAGAATATTATTTGGAAAACTCTCATATTGGATTCTTTCTAGTATTAATAGGATTGTATGATGTCTTTCAGCCAAGGGTTTAATTTAATAAGCATTAACTATTTATTCCTGTGGGATTTGCAAAGGACATGATACATGTTATTAACATCATTTAAGGTATAATTGATTTTTTTTAAATTTATTTTGATTTTATCAAGGATTTTTTAAATCTCAGCGTATGCTGCAATGTGGAACTACTTAATCCCAAATTCATTTTAAATTGGACCTTTTAGTAATGAGAGCAGTTTCTAGGTCAGACATTTTCCCTTCTGAAATTCCCCCTTGTCTGCTGCACATAATTTGTCTTACACTGTCTCCTATTCAAAGGGAACTTTAAATCTTTTATGGAGACCTGATAGCACCTGAGTCATAAAAGAGTAAGTTCAGACAGAGAGTTAAAAAGATGCTGGGATGAGAAAAATAAGAGCTAGACAAACATCTGTCAGGAATGGCTTAGCTTTAAGTGGGGCAAAACATCATTCAGGTGACTTCATGAGATCATCTTTGTCTCCATTCCCATTTTTTATCATTCCATTAAAAACTTGTCTTGATAGGACCTTGTTTCTTTTCCAAGAAAGCATTTAACCTCGTATTTTGGGGATATTTCACCCAGCTCCCAGCTTCAGAAAATACACCTTGAAATACAGCTGCCTAATCAATCTTACATATTTAATTAATTAATTAAATAAATAAATATGTGTCACTTTTCCCTGTTCTGTCAAATGCAGCAAAAAAGACATGCATGGTTCATGGCTAGGTGCTCCAGGAGTTTGACCTCAACCGAGCTAAGTAATTGCTAAATCATCAGCAATTATGTAACAGAACCCTAAACCTGACCTGCCTCACAGTTCTGGTCTGATATATTAACATTCCATTCACGATTTACCAGTATGCAGTCTCAAGGAATCAGAGATGGAGTCTTTTCCCTGACTCTCTGTTACAAGTCACTGTAAATTGCTAGACCTACACAAGCCCCTCCTTTTCCCTTCCTGCCAAGCAAAGCTGCAGTTATTTTAACTTGCAGGATTCCACCAATTTTTTCTGTTTGGTTTGGTAATTCATCCACTTGAAAACAGTTCACCAAGTGAGAGATAAAAGCTGTTAGATGAAGAACTCACCCCTAAATGACCAGAAGTGTCTATCAGCAGTCAACACTGGGAAAAAAATTACTGCAGCAAAATATTCCAGAGTTATTGACCTTTCAGGGTGTTTGGCCCTGTAGTTCAAGACAAGATAATTTCACCTTGGATTTTCAGCCGTGAATATGCACTTGTGGAGAAAAAAAAAAAAAAAAAACTATAAAAAAAAGCTATTCCTGCTGTCATGTCCTAAAAACTGAATTACATAGGTGGTGCAGTGTCTGTGCTGTAACGCCAGGTAAAAGGCAGGAGAAAGAGGGAGAAGATGAGCACTGAATGAATCACTGCTTTTCAGATTGTTCCTTCTTTATCCTTCCCTTCTCAAATTAGGCTGGAGCCTGCAAGTAGATAAAGGAACCACAATGGAGTTAAATAAATACTCTTTCGTATTCTACATGCAATACACTCGCCCTTCTGAGAATTTTGAACAGATTAAAAAATGTATTCATTTTCTCTCAGATGTTTTAGGAACACTTTTATCTATTCAGATAAATTACCTGTGTTTTTCCCACCATGTCCACGCTGCCACATTCATCACGTGCCAAACAGCATCACAGCTCATCTCTGGCATCAAGAAGGTGGATTTTGAGGGTAGTGCTTCAAAATTCAGGAGTGCTGCTATGCCAAAGGTGCAGCAGGTGGGCTGCTGGGATCTCCCTGGGTCATGCAAGGCTCTTTTAACATTGTTGGGACCAGGTACAGGAAGCCTGGCAAAGGCTGAGAACACACAGGATGCAGAGTTACCAGAAATCAAATTTATCCCTGGTATTTGCTTTTGGCATTTTAGAGACATATGAGGAAATTTGCTCTTAACCTTTAGTTTTAATCAATCTGGGTTGTTCTGAAGAAAAGGAGCAAGAAGGAAAAATAATAAATGTTAAGCTTGTAGCATATTTGCCTTTTTTTTTCCCCCTGAGGAGTAAATATATTTTATGGAATTAATGCCTGAGAAGAAGTAGATTCACTGAACCCTCCCAGCTCATACAAACCTAATTTCTGGTTGCAAGCCTGCATGACTATCACTCCCAGGATGTTCCTTGCTGCCTGTAATTAATGGCAGCTAAAAAAATAAATTGGGAACACTGATCGATTTCATACATCTTCTTTTTTCCCGTGTAGCCAAGAAACTCTTCAAGGCTTCTGACCTTTCCAGGAACTCTGTTATCCTGCTTGGTAGGTTGCTTGTATGCCCATACAGTCTTGCTTAGACCTATTGAAGAGGATTTTTTAAAAAATCTCTTTTATTTTTTTTTTTAAAAAGTGAGCACAGAGATTTAGGTCTCATTGGGAAGGTCTTACTAAATATGTCTCAGTGGCACTGGTCGATAACAACTCTTTCTCCTTCCTTGGTGGAAGCAATTCCACCCATTTGTCAGGACACAGAAGAAACTGGATAAATTCTGGAGTTCTCTCAGTCTGTTGTAATGACACGATCATTGTATTAATGCCTTTAATAAGGTCTTACTTAGGTGATCTTCACAAATGCTTCACATTCCGAGGGTTTAATAAAAACATTCTCTTTAAGTGTTCAGCGTTACGCCAGCAGGATTTTATGGAGATGGCATATGGTTTCATCTTTCAATCTCTTCCTGTGGACACATGGGTAATAAATGTATATGTATTAGAATTTGTCTTTAATAAGAGCCATAAATTTGACCGAGGCAGGACTCTAAGAGCAGACAAGTTCATTTACACATTTCAAAGGGACCCATAAAAAAACCCTGTTCATCTGACTTAATTATGCCAGTGCTGAGATTTGAATTTACCATTCCTTCATAAATACTACTTAAAATTTAATTTCAGGTGTTCTGCATGGAGTACACTTAAAAATTAAGCTTTGCAGAACTTACAGCTTCATATCAATCCAGCCTTCCAACAACCTGCACTAAAAATCATCGGAATCCTGATATAAAGAGATTGAAAGATACTTTTTATTTTTTAAAACATCATGAGGACAATAATGAGTAAGTGAGTGTGAAAAGCTCTGAGTCTTTTGCAGAGTCCTGTGGATATGTCTGCAATATTGATGATCATTCTGGCGACAGGCAGGGGCAAGTTCTCCTAAGCTTTACACCAATCTTGCCTATGAATGAGTTGCAGCTACTCTTCCAAGCAGCACATGACTCCTTGCTTTCTCCTTACAGTGAAATGGATGTAGTCCAAGTTACAAAGGCAGGGATTCAAGTGGAGAGGACTCTTCCTGGAAAAACTGAGGAAAAAGTATCTTCCACTCATTTATTTTAAATAAATTTATTTTGCTTTGGCGGCTGAGTAACAGCTTCAGCTCTCAAGTTACAGATGTCAGAGAAAAACAGTGTCCCTTCCTCTGCTCTTCCACTTGGAGAAGAGGTTTTTTATCAGACAATGGCACATTATCTCAAATATGCCTTGAATTTTCCACGTTAATGAATTTCTTTCTTCCTATTATTTTTGTGTGGTTACAGACAAGTTTTTATCTTCACTTCTGGAAAGACATCGATTTTTTTTTTTTTTTTTCATTCAGCAGTTGCCGTTTTAATTTGGCTAAGCTAGACAGAAACTGCAGTTCTTAGGTAAAAAAGAAATTAAAAATTAAAGCCCTTTGGAGGAGGAAACAAGAGAGGATACACTGTCATTTATTAATTACCATTTTTAAGGTTTGGGGGCTTGCTTCTTTGCTCGTTTTTGATAAATAGACATTTTGATTTAGAAAGCCAACTTTGATTATAAGATCCTTCTCAAATTAGAGCCCACAAATCACTGACTGAATTTACCAACACCTAAATTAAGCTCTTTTTCTTTTACATATATAAAAATTATGCAGAATACAGAAGAATGTTTCAGAAGGCAGCAAAGGGCAACCCCTTGTAGCAGTTGTATATTCAAAAGTACTCCATTTAATCAGGTAAAGAGATATTGAAGTAGTTGTCTTGCTGTGGTAGAGAGTAAACCTGCTTTGAAATGCATTATCACTGTGAGAACATATCACAGAAGAAGCTTTTCAATGACAGTCATTTAATCTTTCTTGAAGCTAGTTGCTAAACTTCAAAGAAGCTAGTCTTCTTTTAAATATTTCCTTATATTAACTCACTTCTCCCAGTTTAGAATATAGGTAATAATTGTATTTTAAAAGAGAAGGACTGTAGTCACAAAGTTGATATTTTGTAAAGGAGACCAGCAAACAAAAAACACATACAGAGAACTGGGGTCCCAAGCAAATGGAAAAATAATACATTTTCAAAGACATTATTTCTGCTTTCTCATCACTCACCTATTTTATTTGTTTTTAATCTACCAGCAACTGGAGAATAAACCAGACACCTATTCCCACAGAGACAGCAGAAAATATAAGAGAAAGCTTTATAATACTTACAACAGCTTGTTTAGGTGTTAACACTGTTGATATCATTAGTACAATTTGGCAGGGCTCCCTTTCCTCTCAGTCAATACATCAAAGGACAGTAAGCATCATTAGGACTCCTGGGAGGAAGACGAGCAGCAGCCAGACTTCTGTCCTGTCCCCAAAGAGCAAGTCGTGTCCCTAATCTCTCTAGCAGTCCCTGTGAACTGGTGCAGCTCTTGGTGCAATGTGCAGAAATCATAAACAACTGCTCCTACCACACTGTATAAAAGTGCAGTTTGGAAAGTGCAGTAGACGAGTTTTTATAACCCATAATTTTTTGTGGGATTCAAATGCACCACACAGCATCTTACGTGTTGGACCCCCCCTAACCTGTGACTAACAAGGATAATCAGCTTAAGACAAATGAAACAACCCTCATCAGCAGAGAAGCAGCAGAGCTGCAAAAATGAGGATGCAAATGCCTCTCCTGTCTCTGAATGCCATCCAGACTTCCTGTATCCTTCTCTGAATAAAAAGAAGGTGTACATTTGTCCCTGGAGGGTTTGGCAGAAATGGTGCTTGGCATTCTCCAGTCTTTCCTCTTCTTGCTTGAGGAACATCTGGTCTTTCACTCATGGCTCCCCTCTCCCCCTCCGCCTGACGCTCTCTCAGAAGCTCTTCCACCATCGCGGCCACAGAGGCAATTCCTGGGGGACGCCGACGTGGCCCTGCGGCCGTGGGGCCTTCGTCCATGGTGTGGTGTGAGGGGAGAGGGAAAAGGCCCCAGGAAGAAGCAACACCCAGAGGCTGCGTCAAGGAAACAGCTATTTATTTTCT
Source organism: Cnemophilus loriae (assembly GCA_013397755.1). Taxonomy (NCBI): domain Eukaryota; kingdom Metazoa; phylum Chordata; class Aves; order Passeriformes; family Corvidae; genus Cnemophilus; species Cnemophilus loriae. Next base: position 27,989 of record VZTF01001485.1, read on the forward strand.
TTTTCTTGACTAAAGACAAGCCTGCTAGTGTCACCGACGGGGCCCGAGAGCCCTTCGCTGTCGGGGTCATCACGATGCCGTGGCTGAGGGGTCCCTGCCCAGACTGGGATCAGCGGCCCTGCAGCCACTGCCACCTCCCCAAGCTCCTTCTAGGGCTGCTCTGGCTCTGCAGGGGTGGTCCCACGTGTGCTGGGACTCCCCTCGGGGGCTCCCTCCGACGTGCCGGCTTCGTGCTCCACGCTGGAGTCTGGCGGCCCACCCGAGGTGGGAGCATCCCCAGGGGAGGCCGAGGGGCCGGAGCTGGCCCCGGGGCTCTGGGCCTCCTCCTGGGCAGCGTGGCGGCCCCGCAGCCTCCGCACCTCCTCGCTGCACTGTGTCTCGATGATGCTGAGGATGCCGTGCACCAGCGGAGCGGTGTAGTGCTTCAGGCGAGGCTGCAGCTGCTGCACCAGCACCTCCCTGTCCGGGCCGAAGATGCACAGCGCCAGCAGGATGCTGCTTTCCGCAGTCTTCACCTGCCACCACCGCTCCTTGTATATCTTCTGCAGCCACTCCTGCAGCCAGGACCGCACGGGGTTCAGGAGGTTCCATCTCCTTCGGAAAAGCTCTGCCCAGAGCTCGGGCAGGATGCCGCCCACGGCCTCTGGCCCTGCAGCGCCCTGCTCATCTGGGGACAGTGTCCCCTGCGAGGCAAAGGCAGGGGATGCGGCAGGGCCGTGGGTGCTGCGCCCATCCCTGCTGCCAGCAGCGTTTCCTGCGTGGCCGGCGGCCTGTCCGGGGTGTCTGATGATGCACTGCAGGCAGTCCTCCTCCTGCTCCGAAAAGCTGACGGTGGAAATCAATCTTCTGCAGAGAGGGCAGGTGCGGTTCCCCCGCAGCCAGCGCAGGATGCAGCCCAGGCAGAAATCGTGGCGGCAGGGCAGGGCGTGGGCGATGTCCGCTGGCACCTCGCAGCAGATGGGGCAGCTCCACTCCCTCCTCCCGCTGGCCATGTCGCCTTCTTGCCTCTTGGTTCAGCTCTGCCAGCCAAATCTGTACGGCCAGGGTCATAATCCATCTCCCAGTGATGTCAAAATGCAACACCAGTTCTTGTCACCCCTCGCCACCCAGTGATGTCACAATGGGACAATCACTTGGCACACTTGCCTGAAGAGGCCTCACAACTAAAATTCCATGCAGAGTTGCTTAAACACTTTCAGGAACTCTACTTAGGGTTTTTTGTGCTGTCTGCAAGTGTTTTTAAGGCTACCTAGAAGTGTTTAAAAAAAACCTTCAAAACAACCAAACCACTCACATAGAAAAGTACCCATTCAGCAATGTACTCTAATTGCCCTGAAAATCTGGGAAAAATCCCTCTGAGTCACAGGACTCCCAAGATTATTTTGCATAATTTTACCTGAGTCACATCCAGCCATTTTCACCATATTTCAGTCCAAAACTGCAGCTACTGGATATCAGACAGCAAGTAAAGTTTGGTGTTTGGTTTGCCACCCACACTCAAAAAATCCCCACCCGGTGCAATGTGTCTTGGTATCTTGACATATTTGAAGAAATATTGTGACTCAGATTCCTGAACAGTTTAATTTCTTACATCAGTCATGAACTGCAACTCATCAGGAATTAAGATCTGAATAACAAATGTAATTTCTAGAGACTAGCAAAATTGCATAAAAAAATCAAGAGCCAGGAAATTGCAGCTGCAGTGAGAGTTCAGATTTGAATAATATTTGCTGAAGAGTTCTTACCTTTCACAGGTTTCAACTCATCCAACTCCAGCAGTTCCTAAGATAATATAAATAGATAGATGTATACATAGCATGTGTAACCTAACACAAAATAGTGTCACAGTGGTATTTATCAGAATATCAGTGCAGTTCTTGCTGGAAACTACAGGCCATCACAGATAAAATTAATCAGATCAAAAGATTTAACCCAGAAGAAGAAAAATTAAAGGAAATTAGCATTGTGTGTTTAATGAAAGTAATACACAACATCACAACTGAACCCAAAATAGCTGTTCAGACCATGAACTGCATTTGCCTAACAAATGGGCAATGCTTACCTCTCAGAATTAACCTACATTTTACATTACACCCATTAGCTTAAGAAACAGACTGTACCCCTAGAGAGAAAATTTGACAGAAAAACAGCAAGACAATTAAACCACAACAGATTTTCCTTTAGCTTGTGCTTTTAAATGTACAGTGATGGCCTCTCTAATTTCTGTACTGCTTGGTTAAGAAATCTCTCACAGGCCAGCTGTATTTGGAAAACCTGGAATGTTCATCACAAGAGTAAAGATAGTTCTGTGAAACTAATAAAAAGCCTTCCCCACACACTTAAGGTCACTTACATTTCTGATTAAATCATTAAATCAATATTAGAATATATGTTAGCATATCTACACTAGGTGTCTGTTCAATTTGTTATTAAGGATTTGTCTTATGCTCCAGGTTCCAGAGTCTGCTCTAATAATAATTTCTAATGAAACACATTATAGCCACATCCCTGTGTGCTCTCTTCAATTGTCAGCACATTTAAAATAACGAAAATGTAAAGTATTTAAAGCAGCAACAAGAAATACCAGGAGCAGCAGATACGAACATCAGGGTAGGGACCCCTTTTTCACCATCCTGATTCGGATAACAGCAGCTCCCACACCACACAGGTTTTTATTAACTGGCCAGGGGATGTTTGATGGTGTAGAGTGATGAAAAGGAAGTGTAATGGGATTGTAACATCCAGAAGCTCCTGGCTCAAACACCTCTGTCCTTCTGTGCTGGCTGACTCCACCTGTTTGTGGCAATTGCTGCCCTATGCAGCAGTTGATTTCCAAGAAGAAATCTTTAATCAAGCCCCTAAATAAAGCTGTCTGACTTTCAAAGCACTTGAGCTTCTCCAAAATTCTGAAAGCCAGGCTTTGGACTTTTGTCCACACATAAAACATAAAACTGTTTGGTCATTTATTAAGATAAAGAATGTGAAAGTCTATGGCATCATTTCATTTCTTATTTCAACCCTCCTACTTCTGTGAGTTCAGCCACATTTAGGCAGCATTTCATGTAAAGGCAGCATTTCATTTGCTAAAGATAAAGTGTAACATTAAAACAAATGAGGATGTTAGTGCTGTGGGGGGAGAAAAAAGATCACACTTGAATAGTCTTTAATACTTCAAAAATGGAACTTAAAAATTGCCTCTCAATCATAACTTTTTTAATGTCAGGGCAAAACTGAGACTTTTATGACCAATGTACTGCTCTTCTAATGAACTTCTGTTACTGCATTGCACCACCAGCTACTAATCTGACATTTCAAATTGTGTCAGATTTCCACTGATAGCTTCACTCACAAAAGCAGTAGAAAGTCTCAAGCATTGCTAGCAGCAAGTTAGCACTTTTCTCCAGCACTTCTGCCTGGATCCTTTTGGGGGAATAAAAATTTGCCTCTAAGACTTAAATGGGTCTCAGTCAGAACAAATTTGTTTTAGTTGCAGGATCATAAACAAACAGGTGCCCGTAATTCCCCTGTTTTATTTGTCACTTGGAGTGGGAAAATCCAATTCATTGGTACTGAATGCTTAAAAATTAGACCAGTGAAGTCCCCCCATGTCTGGGGATGTCTGCAGCCCCTTACACCGACATTAATAAAGTTAGGAGTGTGTTCAGGCAGTTGCTGAGAATTGGACAGATTACACACCAGAGAGCTGCTTGATCTGGGCAGAGACAGAACCAAATCAAAATCCAAAGGATATGCTGGAAGCGCAGCCAGAAGAATTCACTAACAGGCAAACTCCAGCTTTATTCCAAAAGAACTCTAATTTTAAAGAAACCACCTAGAGGCCAGATAAGATGAGCATTGCAATATTATTAGCACAGAAAAAGCAAGGAAAAAAGCATTCAGGAACTTCCTATCTAGGTCTAAATGGTGCTTTTTTCCTTTTTAGTGCTATCCATTAAACAATATGCCCAATACTGTAATTGCAGGCTTGGAAAAAAAAAGCTAAGATATATCTTAGGAGTTACTGGTTTTAGCTACGAGCCTTTAGTCCTGCTTATGCTTCCTTAAACATAGGACCATTTTTTTTAACTAGGTACCAAAAAAACTGTTGCCTTAGGGTGAAAAGTGTCTTCACACAGTTGAGAAGTTGTAATTTAAGTTCTTATGGCATTTTCAGGGATTTCCAAGCAAGTGTTGTGGGAAATATGTTCAGGAGATCATGGATTTGTGACTTGGTAGGAAGCATTTTTCCCAAAGCAAGTCTGCAGAATAAATAATTTCTTAATAAAATCTTCAATCCAGATGGGAAAAATCATAATCCAAGTGTTTCTTTTCCGTACATATGGTTACTCCTAAGCACAGGCATATTTTCATACTGTACCAAAAATAAAGATCAAGGTAAACTGAAAACATTGAAAAGACAGGTGGTAACAGTAGGTGGTGGTAACACAGACACTGAGTTTCTCATTTATCTTCGGTGAAACAAGATTTCCAAGGAAATAACAAAGGGACAAACCTGAAGCAGCTGACAGGAAAGATGAAGAGAGATAATTTACAGAGGATGGAGTGACAGGACAAGGGGGAATGGCTTCCCACTGAAGAGGTCTAGGTTAGATGGGATATTGGGAGGAAATTCTTGTCTGTGAGGGTGGGGAGGCCCTGGCACAGGGTGCCCAGAGAAGCTGTGGCTGCCCCTGGATCCCTGGCAGTGCCCAAGGCCAGGCTGGACAGGACTGGAGCAGCCTGGGGCAGTGGAAGGTGTCCCTGCCCACGGCAGGGGTGGCACTGGATGGGCTTTAAGGTCCCTCCCAACCCAAACCATCCCATGGTTCTACGACTCTATAATAGGAAAAAAAAAAAAAAAAGTGTCAAGTGATTTATGCTTTGCATTGCTCCATATCATGACTTTAATCATTACAAATTATCATTGACGTGAATGATTTAAATTTCTTCCTGTGATGTCAGAAAGATCCGTGAAGTCAACCCAGCATGCATTAAAGTCCACAGAAGAGCTGCCATCAGCTGCAACAAGCTTTGCTTTAAGCCTTGTAGTAACTCATCAGACAAAGGCTGGCAGAGGTGCTTTGAACCTTCAGGCACCTTTTGGTTTTCAGCCTGCTGTGACTTTCTTCCAAAGAAGAAATGCCTTTCAGTATGACTGAATTTTAACCATGCAGACTAATCTCCCATAATCTCCCACCCCCCTGGCCTTGTCAGAAAGACTGTGACATTTTCCAGAGCAGAAGCAGAGCAGAGGAATGGGTAGACCTGAATCAGAAACTTTCCCATTATTTGTGTGAGATGGCACCCTTGCACATGTTCCAGTAAAACATTTAGAGACAAAGAGACCACCACACCTGATACACCTTTCTTGGCTTCTCACATGGCTGTTACCTTCTGAATTCATCTGAATTCATCTGAAATGTTAGGAAAGGGTAGAGATAACCCAGCAAACCCTGCATGGTCAAAGATCAGCTTTGGCCATCCCCAAACCTCTGTCTTACCACAAAGGGTATCTTTATATCTTTATATCTTTATATATCTTTATATCTTTATAGGATGCATATCCACACCACACAGGTGATATGCATAACCCCTGACCACCATTAGCTCCTTTACTGCTGGTGCACAGCTGGATCGTGACAAAAAAAAAAAAA
>VZTF01001485.1:33692-43844 GCA_013397755.1 Cnemophilus loriae
GTTACATGGTGAGAAAGGAAAGGAAAAATAGGTCACTTCTGTAGAGTAGATTGTGAGAAAGTCAGGAAAAATCCGACAAAGACACAAGAGATATCGCACTACACAGATCTAACACCACGTGTGCCTTTATTGAGGGTGTTCACACAGGGATTTAATCAGTTTTTATTTAACACACGGGCTGAATCTGGTGAAATGCGGGGCCTACAGAGACTCTTAAATCTCTACTTTTTCAGTTCTCGTGAAAAGACATGAAATCCATACAGTAAGACCCAAAAGTAATTCTTTTTTCCTCTGTCTGTTAAAAAGCCTGAAATGTTCAGCCATAAAAAGCTGAAATGTACTTTGAGATAGGAGAGATGTAGAGGATTGATACCTGTATTTTGTATGTCTTGAACAGGGTTTATAGGACTTTCCAAATAATTATCTTACCAGCCTTCTAACTCAGAAACCAACATTTTAATTAAGTTATTTTGAAAAAAAAAAATAACCCTGACAAACATGTATTCATCACAAGATTTCACTCTTCTCTGTAGTCTGAAATGTGTCCAATTGTTTAATTTGATTAACTGATGTAGCATAACAACTTCAAGCCTTATCAGCAGTGTGTTCTCTCATCTTCCAAAGGTCAAGATTGAGGCAGATGTTTGAAAAAAATATCCTCTGCAACACTTTTCAGCCCATCTGGCAGCTGTTTTTCCAGGAACATTTTCAATCTTTTCATTATTTCTTTTTTTAATTATGAAAACTAAAAAGAATTTGGTACCTGAATTTTTTTTTTTTTTTAAAAAAAAGAGCTGTGTAAGTAACTAAAAACTAATCTTTAAAAGCTTCCCTTTGATTAAGGAAGGACAATTTGCTGGAAAAATTGTATTTGCTTTGTTTTCACACTCATATTTCACAAGAAATGGCACATTGGAGACCTGTCCCATGAAGACTGACATGCACAATTAGTAGTCATGAAGTATTACATATAAACATCAAAGCCTAGAGTGATAAGGCACTTACCTGAGTAGTAAATAAGAAAAATAAGAACTGGGCCTCTGAGAGCCATTTCCCCTTTGAAATGAATTAATTATTATTCTAAACAAGAAGGAAGCTGAAGAGCCTTCAATAAGCTCTCAGAAGAGCATTTTTATTCTCCCTTGGGGTTTAATGTGTTGGATTTGGTGCAGTGGGAATGCAGAGAAGTGATTTTCCTCTGCCTGGACCTGTGTCTGCCAGCACAGCGACCCAGAGAGATGCAGAGTCCTGGGGACAGGACAATAGTTACCATGATTCTGGATGTGAAGTGGGGTTATCTTTCCATGGGTTTTTGCTTAACTTACAACTTCCTCCCATACTTTTTTTTTTTTTAAAAGCTCCTCATGATCTAACAGGTCCAGAGCAGACTTCAAAGTCTTCTTCTGGGACACTCCACTGCATCTGCAGTTGCCCCAGTGGAAGCAAAGCAGCTTAGTTTGACTAAAGAGTCACATTAATTTAATTATTATTAATTAAATATCATTAATCTTTATATCTCACTCTCTCCAGAGGGAGATATAAAGAAACTGAGGTGGTTTCCTTTCCAGCTCCCATATTACTATGGAGCTACACTGCTTTCCACAAGTTCTACTTTTATTATGCCCCACAAAATATGTCTTGAAATAATTCAAATCCCATGGTAGTTGTCATTTGTTTCTGTTATATATTTCCAGCCAGTGATGTTCTCTCATGCTAGAGAAATCATGAGGAAAGAGGACCTGGAAATTTCAGAGTTTCGGTGCTGGATTTGCAGAATGCAGTCTGTGCACTGCTTGGAGTTCTGCACTCACAGCCAAAATCCAATTAATCCAATCCCAAATGTGGGACTTATGTTTGGAGGGGCAACAGGAAACTGGGAGTTCAGTGAAGAGCCTGAAGACCATGCAGCTGGCTCAGGGGTAGGTGGGTTTATGTTTGTGAGTTTTCCTTGCCTGCCAAATTTGTTTGGAAGACCACTGTGCTTGCTTGCTAAAAGGCCTTGTTCTCAAAGTAAAAAAGATCACATTGTGCAGGTTAAATTCCTAGATACAATCAGAAGAAGGAATAAAATTTACTCCTTAAGAGGAAAGCAACACTTGATGTTGTGTGGCTGCAATCACCTAAGTACCTTAAACCTGGGCTCTTGAGTTTCAGGACCTGAATTTGGAGTGAACCTGTCCCTAAAATTTTGACTGTCCCCCTTCGAACAACTTGTGCTGAACTCTTTCAAACTCCCCCTGAAAGAAGGAAGATGTTTTACAGTGCTTTGTTTGGTGCCAAGGAGTGTCCAGAAACAGTAACCATTTCCAATGGAAACACTTGAAAAATCAGACCAACTTGCTTTGCTGTTTTGGTGCTGGACCCAGACCAAATTTCCAACCCATCCTGATGCAGGACCAGAAAATCTGCACCACTTCCTTGGTTGTCCTGGGATGCTTTCCACCCTAGGCCATGCCAGTAAAAATATATGTACATATGAAAGGGAATGCCCTTTACTTTAGAAATGGATCATACACCGCCTGTGCTTCTTGATTTAAAGAACATAGTAGGGGGGAAAAAAAAAAGTAAGCAGAGGCAGAGAAGTCATGATTTCAATATATGCAATGTAAGGAGGAGAAGTGATCTGACTGGCTAAATATAATACAGAAATATAATTAAAATATAGGTAAAATATAGGCTCTTACTTCTTTTAAAAAGAATTTTTTTTTTTTTTTTTACAGTGTGGCAGCACATTGTCTGGATAGAGCCTACATGATCTTAGGAATTATTATCAACGATGAAATTTATTTCATAGCTAACAGACATACTGCAGTCTGTGCTGCTTGACCTCATTCCCAGTTCACTGCATTGGCTTCTCTCAGCATTACCAAAACAGCTATACTTGGAATAAACCATTGTGTACTGATTTTTTCACCAGTGCACACAAATTTGTTAACAACGGGACATGGCGAAAAATTTGGAGCAATTAGAACGTAACAATGTGACTGACTAAGTCGATGTGGGAAATTTATGATGCAACCATTGGAGGCAACAGAATGTTACTGAAGTTATTTAAACCACAGCATTAAATCTGTTGAATTTGGAGCAATCTTAGCAAGCCTAAAAGAAACCTCAGCAGAAGAAAAAAGAATCTTTTCAGCCACCAATTGGATTCTCAGTCTCACAGGAACTTCTGATGCTCACTGTAGCCCCAACTGCAGTGAAATTCAAATTGTAGTGTCAGAGTACTCGGGCTGTGAGTTGTTGTGGATATTGATGTCCAGTGAGTGTCTGTGGACAATTAACTCAGGTTTTCTCTTGTTAATCATCCCAGAGTCACCACTCCCAGAGACAGGGACATTGTTTTTTCTCTCTCATTCCAAAAACACCTGTGAAAAGGAAGGTAATAAAACCCCTGAAACTGTCAGAATATTTAACATGGATGTCTCATAGGAAAAATAGAAATAAAAGAACCAACTGTGTTCATGTGGTCCTTGCCAAAGCTCATAACAGACTACAATGGGATGGATTGTGTGCTCTGTACTTCACAGAGTGTCTTCAGTGAATGAGAACTAGCACCCTGCATACCAGCAAACATCTGCAAACAAGCCCGGGAAAACAAGGAAGGGTCTCAGGGTCCTGGACCATAACTTTGATGTGTTTTGGATTTTTGAAACAAGTGTTTGTCCAGAGAAGGATGAAGGCTGCACAGACGTAATGCAGCTGCGAATTTCCAGGGAGGTTTGATGCATTGCAGTTGTAGGCTGGAGAGGAGAACAAGGTGGTGCCACAGAGATCAAGATTAAAGGTCTTGGAGCTGTTTAGTTTGGCTGGGATTCATTGCCAACATGAATGAATACTTCTGTTTATTTTAACAGTTCTAGCTATGCTCTGTTTATGGCTCTAATATTTCACTAACATTATTTCCTCCCTTCTCTTCAACTCTCCTTCCCATCCTCTTCTTTTACCTCCTTTCTCTTTAACAGCTCACAGGGCCCTTTTTCCATTTAGTCTCATTTCCCAAGCACTACCTTGGCCATTTTCTGTCACAGCAGAATCTCTGAGTCAATAAAGTGATCTCGTGCACGAGGTCAAATTAGAGCAGCCAGTGTAAAAACTGTTCAAGTCTGGGGTTAGTGCATGAAACCCTTTCTCAGCTCATCAATAAAATATTATGACAGTTTTTTGGTTGTTGGTTTTTGTGTTTTTCTCACAGTTTAGTGTAATATACTTTAAATGTCACTTGGGAGAGAATTCAGTACAGGTAGCAATATCCCCCCCGGTGTTTCCTCACTCTGGGACAGAAAGTTCAGCACTGGAGTCAATTTCCACACTATTATATGTGTTGGCAACTTCATCAAAATCAGTGCAATTCCATCCATAATTGTAAAAAGTGAACTGAATTACCAAAGAGTCAACCACACTCAAAGTGTGGATTAATGCTCACATCTTCAAATTTTATACCTGACAGGTGAACAGTTAGAGACTGACAGTTTCTATGGCAACAGCTAATTTTGGTGACTAATGGCACAAACTTCACAGCCGAACAGAAAATTATCAAGGACACCATGAAAGTCAATAATTAACAAAACTCACGGATCAGAATGCGTTCACACACACTTTTAATTGCATTTCTGAGCACAACATTATTGTAAAGGCATTTTAGCCACGGAAATTTTAGTAAGAAAAGAACACTAATATGTGTTCATATCCAATACTACTTCTGTGCATGCAAGTGAACTTGCAAAAACGGTTGTCTTCTTGTCTCCAAATGTCTGAATACCAGGAATTACTTTATCTAGGTTCAAATAACTTCTTGCACAGGTTTGTATGTAACCTGTGCATAGCTGGTGTCTTCAGGAGCAGTAGGTTTGTTGTGTAGAAACTGAAAAATAGAAAATAAATTAGAGTTAGCTCTATTTTTGTAGTTGTTTACGTATGCAGAAAGATTTAAAAAACACTTGCAAAGCAAGAGAATTGTTTCATTCTGAGTTTTGTTTTTCCCCTGCCTGTAATGGCATTGTTTCCTACGTGAATTATTGGATTTATCTGTCATTGGGAAATCATTCTTAATTTTCATGATGCTACAATGACTGCGGTTCTTACAATAAAATACACTGATTTTATGTACATAGTACTAACAATATAATGGAGAGATTTGTATCTAAAGAGCTGACAGACACATGGCTTGGGCATTTTAATCACCGTAGTCATTAAGTAGTGGCAGTAACAGGCAAGACCTGTGTCTTTTCTTGCTGGAAATGCGTCACTGTCCTCAACTCTTCACCATTTCTGCCTTCACATTCTCACCCCAGAACTTCTCAGATCTGGGGCACGTGAAGTAATGAAGTCCATATGTCCCTAGGAGACCTCTTGCAACGGGGGATTATTGGTAATATTAGCACAATTCACGTGCAAATAAGCTTGCAGCACTATATATGAGTGGAACAGCTTTACATGGTGTGTCTTAATATAGCTTTGATCCCCTCTCCCACCTCTTAATGCTCACCAGACACCAGGGATTTATCATTATGGGCGCAGACTTCTAAGCAGCTGGTTTGGATTTGACTAATATCAAATTACTTTTGATAATTATGGTGGGTTTTTCACCCAGAATTCATCAGTGTGTGGTTCCTTGTCCTACCTGTCTGAGAAGGCTCGGTTCTCCCCAGTGATTTGTTTGAGCGGAGTGGAGGAAGCCTAATCTCACTCCTAATTCCCACCTGAATTTTACCACATTTCTGCTTCTCCTTTAGGACAAAACTCAGCTCAGAGAAGTCAGTTCTGCTGAGACAGATGTACCCCACCTGCCCTCGCTGACCCCTCCAGAGTTCTTCTTTTCTAGTGAAATTGAAGATGTTTACCTGTGATACACCTCCGAGCCAAGATTTCAAGAACAGCAGGTCATGCCCCAGAGCGCTGTTCTGAGTGCTTTATTAACCCAATTCCTACAGATCTGTGGCTGACTCAGAAACCTCAGAGAGCCTGCTCTCCTCCTGGTGTGCAGCTCTGGCAGGGAATCAAATTTCCCTAAACTGCTTCTGAATTATTATCGTGAACTTTTGCACTCAGCGACTACAATCACTGTAACACAGAGTCATCATCTGCTGCAGTTAATTATTCAAACTGAATTTGCACATCTGTACTGGCTTTATATAGCTTGGCTTCAGGCAGGTTGGTTGGGAACTGCTGGAGATGGGAAATAGATTTGCTCCAAAGAGGTTGTTTCAAACTGGAATTGAAGAGTCTCTTGCTCTATTTTTCTCCATGTATAATGCATGACCTGTCAGCACCTACTGCATGGCTTTTACTGTCGTTTTCTTCTGCATTCATACAGCTCAGAATGAAGCCTAGGAGGGACAAGGGCAAAGATTTTTGAGCTAAGAAGTCTGGTTAGAAAATTAATTTCACGAAGGTGATTGTTAAATTAGGTCAGTCTGGATGACCTGTGGACAATGCTGGAAATATTTTCTTTTCTCAATAAACTTACGAACCATCAACAGACCAGGTTTCATAATTTGAAGGAATCCTATTGGTGCAACTTTCTTTAACTTGAAGGTAATATTTTCATCAGGTCCTCTAAGGACTTCACCACTATTAACCCACTTTAAATAGGTGTGACTTGCATTTTTTAGTGGTGAGAAACATTTACCAAATAGATAGAAGACATAGAAATGGGGAAGAGGATCACACAAAGGATATTGCTAACTGGACCAGAGCACAAAATAACTCAAGAAAAAACAAGTTGAGGGCATTACCCAGGGTGTAAGGATTTGGGTTAAATCTTAGACTTCCATGAAGTCAAAAACTCTCACAACTTACAAATAATTCAGGAATCGCCTTTAAAACAAAATCCTGAGACCAATTCTGTTCTCAGTAGCAGGAATACGTGATTGAGTGGATTTCTGAAAGGCCTAATACGTGCACGTAGTTCACATGAATTGAAAGACAAGATGTATTTCATACAGATTATTTTGTCAGAGAGCTCAATGTATGCAGATTTTTAATCTTTTATTCCATTTGGTTTGATTTATTATAACTCTTTTTTTTAATGCAGGAAACTTTGCTTTCCCATTTTACAAATTTTAAACAGCTAGCATCCTGCTGATGTTCCTCCTGAGGGATCTTTGTGTCATTAACTGTTCCCTTCAAGTAAAGCAAATTAGCTTCTAAGGACATGTTTTCATTTCACTATTTAACACTGGACTGGACATTTGTGAATGATTTTTGTACTATGTGGTTGGTGAGCAGCTGATTTTTTGGGGATATGATATTTTCGTACACAGTTTTCAACTGCCTGTCACCTAAAACAACAGCTTTACCCAGCTGATTAACTGAGCCATCTTTACTGCAGTTTTATAAGATCTGAATTTCTGTTATTATGTTTGAAGTGGTTTTGCTTCTCTGTGCTAAATTTTTTAAGAGGGTTTGATCTGCGATTTGACACACTTGACATTCCCCAAGTAAGCGGATGATTTCTGGGACTCGAGCTGTGCAGAGCTTACAGCTTTCACAAAATTTGATGATTTCCAAGCACTACACTACAGGCTGAACTGCTGACATGTTTTCAGGAGCAAGCAAGCCAAGTGGAATTTGTGAGAAAGTGTGTTTGTGGGAGGAGGGAAAAGCGGTAAAACTGTACTCCTGTAGTATTGCTCCTACTTCGTTTGAAATTGCTGGCAGATCCAAAGTGTAAACACTTATAGAATTGTGTTAAATGCAGGTTTTGTCTTAAAACTGTCTAAAGGAAAAACATCAAGTGCAGTGCTCTTCATGTCACACCTCACTCGGGTTTCATTGCCACAAAACAGGGGCAGAGGGAGTTTTTGTGAGTTTTGTTATCTTCTATAAGACTTCATGGTTACTTTTATTTCAGAACTATTAGTGGTATTCGATGCTTTTTGCAGCTGAAAAAGTCGAAGTTTCCCTTTCCACTGAGCTGCAGTAATTTCTTCCAGATCCTGGAAGAGTTGTTTTTTTTTTTTTCTCTTTGCCAAGGACAACTGGAAATCCACACAACCACGTCATGTGTAATGCCCAGACAGACACAAACTCAGACTCCCCTCACCTACAAGTTTAAAGAGAAGAAAAGGGAGAATAGCAGCATGTGAGCCCAGGGTTGCTTACTGACAGGGGTGGCTGGCTGGGTGGAGTCAGTGAATTATTGCTTTTTTCAGTCCTTATCTCTCTGCCTGCACTCTGTCAAACTTCTGCTGAACTGAACAAGAGTCATGCCAGTGTATGACCCCTTTTATGTCTGCAAATATTGATGTCCAGTAGAGAGTGAGCAGGCTCTGGTATGCACCGTGATGTCTTCCCCCAAATGTGGGCCCAGCGTGCAACAACTATGCTGTATTTTAAAGCATTCGCAAAAAAATGTCTAACGCCACATTTTATTTTTATTATTATTATTATTATTATTATTGTTATTGTTATTGTTATTATTATTTTGTTATTCAGCTTCAGAGAAATTAAATTCTAAAACTTTTGTGCTAAGGGAAAACGTGCAGGTTTTCCATTTTTTTTTCTCTGCTATGCCCTTCATTTTTCCCGGTGGATATGCTGAGTTTGAGGGCCCACCTTCATCAAGGTAAGTGAAGGATCGGGGCTTATCTTGCAGGAAATTTGGAGGTTACAAAATTATTGCGATCATTTGCTCACCTAGTCAACAATTAATTATCAATATCATAAGGGGAGAGGGGAATTCAGCTGGTCAGATATGATGTCTCTACTACTTTTATGTCAAGGCATATTGCAATCTCTGAATCTGCATGTCCACATTTTCTGCTCAAAGCAGTGACAAAATTTAGTGTCCATGTGCATTTTCAATACAGATTAAGTCAATTCACGCAAATTAATCAGATATTAATTCAGGATTTTGACAGATTTCCTGTAATTTGTGCAGATGTTGTTGTGACAAGTGCTTAAGTTACCCATCCTGAGCAGACCACAGGACCAGCACTTCATAAGGTAGCAAAGTGACATAAAATAAACACAGAAAATTGTCTCGTGTCATCTCAGGACCTAGTTAATGTGCTGTCATTAGCAGCACCACGAACAATTACACTGTTTAAAACTCCAGTGCCTCACTTTAATTAGCTTAATGACTGGACGGGAGTTTACAATTTTAAATTCGTTCAGGTGCCATTTAGACCAGAGGGGAAAATAAGCTTTTATAAATATAAAGAAATCTATGAACTGACTAAAAACACAACATTTTCAGAAAGCATTTATGGAAAAGCTCTTCCAGTGGAGTTTGATCCCAAACAGGTCAGAATTGATGAATGTGTTGACAACACCTTGTAGAGCAGTTCTTCACCGATGCCTTAAAAAAACCCTTTTTTTTTTTTTTTTTTGCAGAAAGTTCCAGGCCAGTCTGAGAGGTGAGAGATTTCAGCTCTCTGTCAGGGACACGGAAAACTGGGAGCAGTGAAGTGCTGAGGAGCTAAAGCTCATCTTTGCCCATCACAGGCTGCCAGCTCGTCACGGCCCCAGTCCTGCCTTGTAAGGCAGGGAGTGAAATGAGTGAGGGCACGAGGGTGCAGTGGAAATGGTGCTGAAACAGAACAGCACATTATGAGAGAAGAAATAACTGAAATGGGCATCAAATCCTGATATATGGAGGTGTCAGTGCAGCAGAAAGGAAAGATACTGTAAGGTTATTACCTGAACACACGGGCAGTGAAAAGGCTGCTGTCAATCAGCTCATATCAGTGGTTTCCTCCCAGCAAGCAGCTAAATTACAAATATTCCTGAGGTTATAAAGCTGTTGAAAAAAGAAAAACCAAAATGATGGCAGTTATGTGCTTTTCACAACAGACACCCGAATTATACGAAACAAGGGAAAGAAAAATGACACAAACAAATTGTCTGAGCAGAGATTAAGGGCTTTAAATTTATTTACTGTAGAAACAGAGCACATCCACGTGAGATACATGATCACAGGCTATAAATACTTCCAAGTTAATAGTGAGAAATGGAATTATTTACCAGCTGTGTTAACAGACAACCCTTGCAGCTTGCAAAGAGGAAAAAAACCCTAATGTTAAAGATTTATCATAAGCTTCAGAACCTTCTGAAAACTTAGCCGTTCCTATTGACAGTGCTGTCCCTTTCTGAAATTATATTTATTGCAGACATGTAGGCCAGGAAATGTAGTGTTGCTATCGACAG
>VZTF01001487.1:0-17520 GCA_013397755.1 Cnemophilus loriae
AAAAAAAAAACTGAAAAAAAAAAGTTTCTTTCCAAAAAGTAGAAAGTACTTGACTGAAACCTAGTTTTAGAAATGCATGTGTCTTCGTTTGGTTTTTTTTTTTGGTTTTTGGGGGGGATCTGGGGGAGGGGGAGGGGGGAAAATAGGAAGCTCTCCAGGAAATTGTGTCCTGGAGGGCTTCACTTAAAAGTGATGGCAAAAATGTTGCATTTGTGGAATAAGTGCTACTTGAGAAGCATGGTGTTTTGCTTTCGGGGATTCATCAATTGTGTGTTAGGGGGATTCTTTTGATTTTTCTGTTGGGTTTTTTTGTTTTGTTTTGTTTTCCTTTTAAATAGGGAGGGAACATCATAGAAAAAAAACCACATTGGAGGGACAAGTATAAATACACATTTTGTGTCTGTATTTGTTTTTTAATTGGCCTCATTTCAAATATATTTAAACAGTTCCATACCTGGATTGGGTGTTTGTAATGGTTACCAAAAAGGAAAAAGAAAAAAAAANTGATGGCAAAAATGTTGCATTTGTGGAATAAGTGCTACTTGAGAAGCATGGTGTTTTGCTTTCGGGGATTCATCAATTGTGTGTTAGGGGGATTCTTTTGATTTTTCTGTTGGGTTTTTTTGTTTTGTTTTGTTTTCCTTTTAAATAGGGAGGGAACATCATAGAAAAAAAACCACATTGGAGGGACAAGTATAAATACACATTTTGTGTCTGTATTTGTTTTTTAATTGGCCTCATTTCAAATATATTTAAACAGTTCCATACCTGGATTGGGTGTTTGTAATGGTTACCAAAAAGGAAAAAGAANAAAAAAAAAAAAAAAAAAAAAAAAAAAAAAAAAAAAAAGAAACCATGATTGTGACATGCTTTTATCACTACTTAATTTTTCAAATAACATGTAAATATTGTAATCCATTGGATTTTGTTTTGCTAACCTGTAATAAAAAAAATATGGGACCATTATCCTTTTAACAAGCTTAGAATGTCATATTTTTTTCCTTTTTTTCTTTTCCCAAAAATGTATACCTGATATATTGTGGACACACATTTTAGGTGCATTATTATGATTCTGTTGACTGTAATGACATAGAATTGAAAATAACATTTTTTTCATTGTTTAATTTATACAGAGGACTTTTTCAGAGTTTGACAGAAGGAAATAATAGCAAAATGCTAACCCATTGGCTTCAGCACTCGGTATTTCCTGATTTTAAAATTACTGCTTACTGATGGGGGATAGGAAGGGGATACTGAACTGTTGCACTGACGGGTTTGTTTTTTTTAAAAAAAAAAAACAATGAAAATTAATAAAAACTTTTTAAGAGTGCGTGCTTGTCTGTGTGTAGTTTTTTATTGGCTTGAATAAAGCGAATAATCTGAAGATGGGTCCCTACAAGTGACTGGTTCTGCAATTGGCAGCTTTGGAGGGGGGGGAGCAAAGTGGCCTTTTTTCCCTCCTGCACCCCTTCCCCCAGTGTTTCACAGGGAATTTTTGATTTGCAGGTTATAGGGGGTGACTTGCCCTAGCTCACACTGGTCTAGGGTCTACAACATCCCCCAAGAAACCTAAAGTGATGCTCGTGGCGTTGTCATGGAATCTTCCTTTGCTAAATACGGATTTTTAAATGCATGTTGGTAAGACGTCAGAAGGGTTTTGTTGGGTTTTTTTTATCTGGTTGTGTTTTAATCAGATCCTGCTCCGAGTTTAAGCAGCTTTCTGGTTGTACTGGGGTTGGATCTTAGAGGAATGTCTATGCTGTGGAACAGAATGAAACCTTTGATCACCTGATAACTTTACATGCTCGTGCCTTTTTCCCTAGGAGTCAAAAAGTAGAGAAATATTATATTTCCCTGTTAAGATGCTTATTTCCTTAACCTTTGTTTACGGGGAAAGAGGAGGAATGCGTTTTAGGCTGTCACACACTACCACCTTTTTTCAGTGATCTCTGGAAACATTTGTTCAGGAAGACCTACAAGTAATTTGCACATTATGTGTTCTGGCCTGAGGCTACCTGCACTTTCACCAGTTGAAAAAAGGGAAGGGCTGCTCGGTGATACATCACTAACAAGAATTACATCACTGATGTAATAATGGAAGACCTTTGGATGAGTTCTAGATTCTTCTAGTTGGCATTTTCCCATCCACATTAGTGTCAGGATTGTGTGAGTTTGAAACAAAGCGTTTGATCTCCCCATGTTAGGTACTAGGCTGGATGTGACTGGATCACAAAATCACAGAATGGTTTGGGTTGGAAGGAACCTTAAAGATCATCTTGTTCCACCCCCTGCCGTGGGCAAGGACACTTTCCACTATCCCAGGTTGCTCCAAGCCCTGCCCAACCTGGCCTTGAGGGATGGGGCAGCCACAGCTTCTCTGGGAAACCTGTGCCCCACCACCCTCACAGCCAAGAACTTTTTCCTAAAATCAAACCAAACCCACTCTCTTTGATTTGAACCCACTCCACCTTGTCCTGTCACTACAGTGACAGCCTTACCCTGTCTTTCCTGTGAGTTGCCTTCAGGTCCTGGATCACCTGAACTGAAGCCCAGCACAGGAGTGGGAGGGGAGAAGCAAAGGCAATGGTTACTAACAATGATCCTTTGCCTTTACATTGCCCCTCTGCCTCGATGGGCAAGTCCCTTCCTTTCAGCTGAGAGCCCTGGGCTTCCCAGGGAGCATTCGTGCCGTGGGACAACTGGGAATTTGCACACGCTGTGTTCCCAGGCTCGTTGTCCTTCCTTTGCTTATGAAGCCTGGGTAAATGTTTGCCTCATTATTGCTATCTTGACTGCTGGCATTTTCCTCCAGCCTGGAGGTACAGTGGCTGAATGCTCCCCACGCGGAGCTCCTGCCTTTGTACTCACCCCAGAGCAAAGGCTCTGCAGGAGTTGCCATGGGAATAGCAGTATCAGGCTGATACCTCCCTCCCTTCCAAACATCCAGCCTCCCTGGAGGAGAGTTCAGCCCTTGAGGTTGTCCTGTGATTCAGGGACAGCACTGGCGCTTGGCAGGCTCACATACAAGTCTGGATCTGTGGGGTTTCCAGAGGAAAATCCACTCTTTGGGAAGTGGATGTGAAATGTTGGTGCTCCTGGCCTGGTTATCTTGGAAGACTTCATGTGAACCTACACAGCAAAAGTCAGTCTCCAGGCTTGGAGGAAATATCGCAACACAACTGCTGGTGTTGAGTTCAATGGAAGCTGGCCCAAGTTTCTGCGCTCTTCCTCACCCTGAAGCCTTCCTTCAGTATTTCTCTGAGAACACAGGACTTTTCCGCCATGGAACCCAGCTGTCTGGCTCCAAAGCAAAGAGATCACAGACACCACTGGCCTGCCCTAGTGGCAGCAATAATCCTGCTTTTGGCAAGAGGCTGAACCAGAGACCTCCAGATCTCCCTCAGGAGCCTGTTTCCCAGTTCCTGTTTCTTTGGTGTTCTCTAAACCCTTGACTTCTCCAAACCCTTGACTTCTCCAGCTTGTCTCTTTTTGCAAGCCCACGTTTTTGGTGAAGTGTGAACTACTTTGAGGGTGTGCTCGCTGACTCACAGCCCTTCTCTGAACAGCATCTCTGCCTGTCCTATGTCTAATCATTTTTGACCAAAAGGGAAATCTAAAAGTATGAGCAAATAAACAAGCATCTAAGCGTATGCTCAGCGGCACATCACGTAACCAAGGCAGTGATTTCTTAGCAGAATCAAAGTGGATTTTATCAGATTTTCTCTTTAGGTTTATAGGCATCACTGCCAGGGGACAGCACACAAGAGCTCTTACCGTGTGGAAAATGACCATCACAGAGGAGAAGATATCGATCTCTATTTCAAACTTAATTCATTCCAGCTTGGATCCTACAATCCCTTCTCTCCAGCACTCACACAAAATGCTGCAAATCAAGCGAAACACCCAACAAAATGGTGCCAGTGTGGGGAGATTTTGGGTTTGCTCTGCTCTTGTGGTCAAGCCGGTGTTCTCACTTTTTACAGCTAGAGGAATCCGATGCAAAGTTCTGTCAGCTCATGAAAAAGTGAGAAAAAAGGCTCAAAAATTAAGCAAAATAAAATAAATTCTCATGCAATGCACTGTATTGTGTAGCAACAGATGCAGCGTGCATCTAAGGCTTAGGTAGCACTACTGGCTTTCCTTTTGCTGTATTTAGATCTGTTTTGTTCCAGCAGAATGTGGAAATTGATCAGATCAGGTGTGTTCCCTCTCTCGTTCAATGTCTTGTCTCCTGAAGGAGAAAGAAGAAAATCCTATGGTGAGCAGGAAGGCAATAACCTGTCCCTAATGAAAGTCTCACCTTAATCCATTCTGGCAAAAGCTCTATCCACAGAAGTAGAAGTAAAAGTAGAAGGAGAAGTAGAATGCCTGTTTCATTTTGTGTTTCAGTAGTATAAGTTACAGTACTTTTGCTACCAATTCAGTTTTAGATTTTACTGAACATCTGGTTTTTCTGATGAGAATGGATAGGTAAAATACTTCTGTGTTAAAAATTTTTATTTTAGTATCCTAAAAAGAAATGCTTCCAAATAGTTAGTTGTGTGAGCCCTGTTATTCAGACGTTGTCCATAAAATGTATTTTTCATAAAATAATCAGTCAAGAATTGCAACTGATTAATTTCAGATAGGATGCTTAGAAAAAAAATGAAATCAGGTGCTGGAATGAGAAGAGACACACTTTTCCTTCCGAAATAATTTCTCTCTTTGAATATTTGGTGTAACAGCAAATATGCCTCAGCTTGATTCTTGAATTCTCTGTAGAGTTTACACTTCTATTAATGAAGAACTCAGCTCAGTCTAGCCAAATGTACATGCATGACTTCCAAATCTAAGTGAAATGTGTCTCCCTGCAGTTCTTCTGTTGCGCTCTCAGCAGCATTTAAAGAGAGGGGGGTATTTACCAGCAATGCCTCAAATTAATTTAGCTCGTGTTGAAAATGTTGGACTGAAATTTTAAGTTTTCTCTGCAACTGAAGGAAACCATATTTATCTACTGTGCCAAATACTGCTTCAAGTCTTTGTGGAATCATTTAGACTGAAGTCACTGCAGACTTCTAGCAGAGATGCTGTACTTAAAGGAATTGTAGTTTTGGTCTGTAAGAACCAGTAGAAAATTAGCAGGCACACTCTGTAAAGCACTAGGTCTTTGATAAGGGGTTTTTTTCCCCAGAAAAAAAACATGTTTTCATCTGCTTGGACTCTTCAGGACTTCAGGCAGGTGATTCTTGAAACCATGTGATCCGAGTAAAAACAGTCATTCAGAAGTGGAAAAGATTTGGTTTCTCATAGGTAAATAAATACCCAGCACTCAAAACATGCTGCCTGCAGAAAGGCATGAGGCCTTCGGGACATTTTGCTGCAGCTGCGGTGTATTTCTTGCTAATACTGCAGGAATATCCTCCTGGAAAACAGGTTAGAAAATTATGTTTGCTCCCCCCTGTTCCTCAGCTGCTCCTGTAAGCACCTCTTTCCAGCTTCCCTCACAGGATTGCTCTGGAAGCCAGGTGGCAAAAGCTGGCCAGGAGGTGGTTGGTAGGAGCTGGGCTAACTGAGGAGACATTATTATGGTTGTTGGTTGAGGTGCTGCAAACAGGACTTGTGCTTCTTCAGCTCAGTGGCAGAAAAAGAGATTTTTGGGGGTCAACAGCTTTAAATAAGACTGATCCTTCCCTGAGGAACTGGTTGTGCTTCTGTCCTGTTGGCCAACGGCAGGAAGGACAGGTGATCAGATGTTGATATCATGTCCCATGTAAATGACTCAATAAACAGCAGAAGCAAAAGTATAATTATATTCTTACCGTCAGCTTAAATGTGTGTTGTTATCTAATCCATTCAAAAGTGCATGTTTAGCAATTAGGCCCTCATTCTGCAGGGTTTCATGCTGTAACCTAGATTTCCTTCCATGTAATTTAATTGGAAAGCTGACAAGCAGATGCTTTTTTTTCCCTGCCATTAATTTATATCAAATGGATGCTGTCGCTGAGTCAGTGGGCTGTTCCCGGGGACACTCTGCATTCTGGGAGAGCCTTAGATGGAGAGAATTCATCTGGCTTTTGCCTGTGGAAATAAAAGGTAGATCTTCTCCCCAGTGTAATCCTTGAGAGTAAACTCCGATTATACACTGTGAATTCAAGCAGAAGAATGATCATGTACCTTCATGAGTCAGCAGTGGAAAACTGCTGTGCTAACAGGTGGTTAAACTGCTCAAGGAAAAGGTGATCATTTCATTTTTCATGCAAAATTGGAACCTTGAACAAGACAAGTTTCCAAGATTTCTCAGTTAAAATGTCCAGATTAAATTCCTGAGAGCTCCCATCCCGAAACGAACACCAGCAAATGCTGCAAATGAAATACCAAGGGCGTGATGCAGCTGGGCTGTTCTCCAGCACTCAGGTGAGTTTCTTCTTCATGAGAGTTTACTAATTCTCTGTTCAGTCACAGTTCCTGCAAATACCAGGAACTCCATTCTATGGCTGGTTCTTATGCACACAAAGGTGGTTTGCCTTTTTATCAAGCTAAAGTGTCTCAAACCTGGCCATTATACTTTTTTTTTTTTTTTTTTCAGGTGTCTAATCTGAAAGCTAATGATGGAAAAGGAAAAACACAAAAGCAGAGAGCCATGGTATAAGCTTGCTCCCTAGTTTCTTTCTGTCTTTGGGGTCATCTGTAGCTACTACCCATGCTGACACAGTGCTTTTCCACACAGACCCCAAAGCAGAGGATGAGCTGAGGTACTCAGATGTCTGAGCTTCTGGAGCTTGAGCTGGGTGTGAGTTGAATCCTCTCAGGTCCAAACTGAGCGTGAACTTTGGAGACATCAGGATGTGAACACTGCTCCAGCCCCATGATAGGTCACACCGAAGGTCACTTGTAGCACGTCTGAATCCTGATCAAAACTCTGTGCTTCAGATCCATATCTAATTTGAAAATCTAAGTTGGTCATTCCTAAACAACCTGTCTGTACAGCTGCTTCATTGCTGGACTGCTTTGCTCTGCACAAAGGTTTCCAGATTGTCTTCAGCTGACTCTGAGCAGTGGGGAATCTTGTTTGCTTCTACAATAGCAGGTTTCCAGCACAGCTTTAGTTAGTCCAGGTTGTCTTCGGTTTCAGGCTGGGATGTCTTTCTTTTAAAGGTAGTGATAGTCCCCTCTTGATTAACTTTACTGTGGCAGGAATAACACTCACTAAACCTATAATATTTAGACTTTGAGTCTCTCAAAGCAGGAAGAGTTGTACAAACTTGCATTCAAAATCCCTAAACTTTAATTCCTGTTTATAGTCCAGTGACAGACGAGGGCTTAAAACTATGTATAAATATCTCCTATCACCATTTCAAGATCCCTTTCATGGAGGATCAGTTGCACTAGAGAGGCTTTTGTTGTTCATGAAGTATTTCAGTTATTTTAAATCTAACGTTTCTTTTCACCAGCAGTAGATAGAGTTTGAGCAGGAGTCTGTTGGTATTTCATCCTTTGCCACTAATGCTCTTTCAAAGAGAGTAATTAGAGGATGGAATGAGAAAAATGGAATAAGACAATAATCTATTTTACATGACAATAGCATAAAGAAGTCGTGTCACACAAGTATTTCTGTAGTGCTCCCTATAGTAGGAAGAGAGAAGAAACCCTTCAAAAAAGAAAATCTCACAATATAAAGGACAAACAAGTTGTGTCTTACTGTTGGGGCAGAAAAAGAGTTTAACATCCCTTTTTGCTAGATGGAGAACTGGTGTAAGAAGTAGAGGAAATGTTGTTTTGAGGAATTCTATCATAACCCAGAAATAAATTCTGGTGAGTTGGGTCCTTGTCCATGGCCTTAGCCTGAAGACCTTCCCTTCTCTGTTACCAGAATAAAAGTGGAAAACCAGAATGGACTGTCTGCATCATGGAGCTGGGTCCTGATGAGCTAATCTGACCATAAAACTGATGTGTTGGGAAGTGAAAAGATCCATTTCTCTCCATTTCTCTCCAGTGGCTTTCAAGATGTGTTCAGGCCCAGGAGAGAGCAGAAATCTTTTCCTTCCACAAACTATTTGTTTCCTCCAAGCAGCTTCACATGGTCCAACATTTTGGTGACAACACAAAACAGTTACTATAGGGGTTAGAGGATACCAGGATTGCTGGTACACTGCTGATGGTTACTGGAGAAGTCAATTAATTTCCAGAGGTTGGGAGTACATTTGGTTTTTTGCCCATGATGGCAGTCAGCAAGTGACCTCCCTGTCCTTATCTTTACCCACAAGTTTTTTGTCCTATTTTTCCCCCTGTCCTGCTGAGAAGAGGGAGCAGTGGGGCAGCTTAGTGGATACCTGGTAGGCAGCCAAGGTCAGCCTGCCACAAGAGCTATCCATCTCTTGGTACCCAGATTGCTCAGATTCCAATCTGTCCCCTTGGTAAGTGCACAGACATACCAAGAGGCAATGTGCTTTAAGTTAAATATTTGCTCCAAGTTACACTTTGTGCATGAAAGGCACACAATTTTGTTTTTTTTTTTTTTTTTTTTATTCTGGGGTACCATACATTACGATTTACCATCTGGATGAATAAAATGCCATCACATTCTGGGGAGAAGCCTCTGTGTGTCTGGGGCAGAGAAAGCCCTCTCTTGCTGGACTTTCAGTTTGACCAACCACTTCCAGACCTGCCCCACAGAACCAGGGGGCTGTTTGGGTGTCCCACCCTCACCACCTCCTTGTGCAAGCAGAGAAACCCTGCGGCTCTCTGGACTGCACTTGGAAGGCTTGGAGCTGAGGTGAGGTTGTTATCTCGCTTGGAAAATGGAGTTTATGCTCCCAAAGCTTGTTGTGATGGGGAGGAGGGTAACATTAGCTTGGGCAGCAGCAGATGGCTTTTTCAGGAAGATGTTCTGGGAACATGTTCAGGTTTTGCCTCTCATGTGGTGTGTGTGTGCATGCTGGCAGCTGACTTAGACTAAACAAAGGGTAATTCTGCGGCGTGGTTTCCTTCTGTCAACAGACTGTGTGATTGGGTGACGTCCCCAGTGGCACATATCAGATATTTTCCTCCCTCTGAGATCCCTAGTAAGAATCCATCCTGACTGCAGGTCCAAGGCGCAGCCCTACCCCCTGCTCTGCCAGCCCTTACCCCTTTTTTCCTGCTTTTTCAGACTCCAGTTGTAATATCCAGCCCCTCACTTCCCTCCTGGTGATGCTGGAGGCCTCCAGCTCTCCACTTTTGGCTCCCCTCTTCCCTGGCCTCTGCCACAAACCCTCCTGCTGATGTCATTCACCTCTGATCTCCTCTTCCATCACGAGGACCTTCTCTGCAGGACCCTTCTCTCTGTCCTGGTGTGCTGATAGTCCCCGGTGGAGGTCAGCACAGTGTGAATTGCTATTAACACGTCATTTTCTGGCCAGATTTTTAAACACAGCCTCATGGAGGTGAGGGCTGTAGACCTTGCTCAGGAGCACCTCTTCCCGCTGTCCCTGCTCTGCCTTCTGGCTCTCTCACCAATATCCTGTGTTTGTGAGGTGATTCTGGAGTCAGTGGAAATGTCCCCAGTCTAAAATCACTGAACAGTAGCTGAAATCACCTAATTCCCAGGACAATACGAGCCCTGCATGTTGGGAGGGGAGGGGGATGGTTTCACATGGCTAATGAAGAGCTCAACAGTATTTTTGTGATAATTTGGTACTTAACTTTTAGCCTGTTATGTATGTGCTAATTAAATGTTTTAACGTGCTGTACATGTTTTATGTATTAATAAGCAATAAGTGCACAAGTTACACTTTTTATGTGATTTAGAACTAATTGCAGGGTGGTGAGATTTTCTCCTTTATATACCTATTAAACCCACGTAACTGCTGTTTTTACAGTTGATGGGTGTTCAGTTAACATATAGTAATTGCTCTTTAAAGGCTTCAGTAAGTGCGTGTTTGAGACAATTTACAATGTTAGCAATTTCCTGGTGTTATTCCTCAGAGGTACAGGGAAGTTAATCACACCAGCTCTGGATTTCTCTCGGAGTCTGCCTGGAGTCCCTCACTGAGCACCGTTCAGGCTACATCCAGCCACGAGGGATTCCACTTTCCAGGATGATAAACACACAAAGAAACACTTTACTGGCTATCACACAGTTGTTTAGGCTGAAAAAAATCCTTTAATATCATCTAGTCCAACCATTAACCCAGCACTGCCAAGCCCTACACTAAACCATGTCCCCAAGTGCCACATCTACACGTCCTTTAAATCCCTCCGAGGATGGTGACTCCATCACTTCCCTGGACAGCCTGTTCCAATGCTTTTCACCCTTTCAGTGAAGAAATTCTTCCTAATGTCCAACCTAAACTTCCCCTGGCACAGCTTGAGGCCGTTCCCTCTCCTCCTGTCCCTGTTCCCTGGGAGCAGAGCCCGACCCCCCCCGGCTGCCCCCTCCTGTCAGGGAGTTGTGCAGAGCCACAAGGTCCCCCCTGAGCCTCCTTTTCTCCAGGCTGAGCCCCTTCCCCAGCTCCCTCAGCTGCTCCTGATGAGATCTGTGCTCCAGCCCTTCCCTGCACAGCACTCTGCAGCGAGCCGAGCAGCTGGGATGCAGGGACACGTTGTTAGAAAAACAAATCAGGAGGGGCATCACTCAGTGTTTTCTGGTTTATCCTGCAAAGCCACAGAGGAAAACAACCATCTGTCCTCTTTTTCTCTTGGTGGATCACGCAGTCCCTCTCTGCTTGCCTCCAGTCTGAAGCCAGGGAAGCTGTGAGCCTGGGTCCCCGCTCCCACACTCGGGCTCGGTGCCACCTCGGGCACATCACTTTGTGCCTCCGTGCCCCTCCTGCCCTTCTGTGGGTGTGACACTCTGCCTGCCTTTACCCTGGGGGAATATTGTTCATTCCAGGCTGCAGGCTCCAGCACTAAGCTGTTCGAATGCTTATTTGAGAGAGATTTAAAAACAGACAAACAGCACCACTCTTCTGCCCCATTAATTTAGAAATTTTGAGGGCAAGAGGAAACTGATGGCTGCTTCCTGAGGCAGCAAGGTGCTCTTGCCGTTTAATTGACATGGTCATCTGAAATCCAATCTACCAGACAAAGCAGAGGAGGAATATCATTTGAAAACTGTATGCCAGTGAGAGAGAGCATGTGGAAAAGAAAGCAAATTTTTTGTTCCACTTCATTCCTTTTGCATAATATTGTATCCTTTTGACAAGGCAGCATAATAAAGCTTAACTCCCTCTCTGCTGTCCACCCTCCAAATGCTGACTTAAAAGAAAACAGCAAAGCTCTATCTTTAGTGTCAAATGAACAATGGGCTCTCTTCCAACAAGAAGAAATGAGCTGATTTTGAAAGAGTTCTGGAGAAAAGTGCGAAATGTTCTTACTTCTCATGAAATAAATATTTGAATGATAGTCACTTGGCTCATCCTGGAATGTGTCACTGCAGACTTTGCACTCCAGGTTTATATAAAATATTGGTTGGGGTAGAGAGAGGGGCCAGAAAGCCCATATTGCAGATAAGAAGAGACAGAGACACCGTAACATCTAATACACTTCAGAAACAGTAACTAATTAATATTTCCACCACAAGATGGTATATTTCATCCTATCTCACTGACGAAGCTTGGCCAAAACTTTGCAGGCAGGCTGTAGGATGTTGAGAGGCTGGTTTTCACAAGCCTGGGGAAGCTCAGTCCCTCGGGCAGCGCTGTGCATTTCACCAGGGGCTGCAGGGAGCTGCAGGGACTCACGCAGCACGAAAAGCAGGGAAAGTGCTTTATCCTACCAAGTGATGGACACCTAACAGAGCAGCACGGGCTGAGACCAGCCAGGAACCTGCCTGACACAGCTCCAGACTTGAGCCAGAGGTTTTGCCAAAGCCACAAGGCACTCAGGACCAGGCATGAGGAGCTGTCCCCTCAGAGACAGGGACAGCCTCGATGCTCTGCTGCTTTTCTGATTCTGTCTCTTATTTTCTCGCTTTCCTTCTTTATTAAGCTGTTCAGCATGGAAAAGACACTTTGTTTACAGTGTTCAGGCTGCTGTTATTGTTGTTGAGAGCTCTCAGAAAAGTTTGGAAAAGCTAATTTAAAATATGTTCTGGCAGGCTAAGGAGTTGTAGATTTAGCATTTTTGAAGGAATGCCTTCATTTAACCCACTTCAGGGTGTTTGGGAGGGACACCATCAGTCTTCTTCCCCTTCCAGAAAACAGCCACTGAGTGAAACGGAGCTTTCAATGCTTCCTTCACAAACGTGATAATAATGAAAAATCCCTTGTATGTTTGTGCTAGTTCCTGTGCCCACAGGAAAATACATATCAAAATGACAATTTACCTGGATGTGCATAATGTCAGGCCGTGGCGTTGCCCTCAGCAGCTGTCACAGATCTGGCAGTTCTGCATTGTCTCAGTTACTCACATGTCTCCCAGTTATTTTCCTCCTCCAGTGCGGCTGCATATTTCCCACTGACGATGATATATCGAGACTTGGCTCACCCAGCTGGGAGAGGGAAAACAGTCTTAAAGGTCAGGCTTGGGGGTAAGGTTCAGATGAATCGTCCTCGGTTTTCTACACCACGGAATGACTCCTGTTTCAGTCAGCTGTGGCAATGCTGTCCTACTCCTGCAGAGAGCAGGAACGTGGGGAGAGTGAATCCCACAGGAGGTTCAAGGTGGGAAAAAGGGGTCATTAAGTGTTCTGTGCAAACCTGGTTCACAACGTAGACTGACATTTTAGGTGATTCTTCGTTCTCACTACCCACCTTCTGGCACTTCAGTGGCTGTGGAATGATACCTAATGATACCCGAAAGAGCGAGGAGCAACAAAATACGTGTTCAAAGCAAGCTGCTTTCATGAAACTTGGAGGCATCTGATATCCTGGCTTTTTCACAAAGCTTAGAATTTAGGATTCTTGCTTGTTGAAGCAGACTGATAGTTAAATGTAGCCGTATATCCTTTCAGTGCTTCTGAAACTGCTGCCTGTGAGTAGCTAGCATCACCTAGAAGGTCCTGCGGTGGTGAGAGTGATAATGTTAATTTGGCAGAGAGCAGCAACATAAACACTTCTAACAATCCTCATTGCCCTGGGAAGAACTGGAAGTGGAAAAAAGATTTTTTGAATAAAGGGTGTGGTGGAAAAAAAGCTTGCTCTGGAAACGCTGTAGGCTTCTATCTGCATCTGAGGCATGATTCAGTGTTGATGTGGCAGTGTGATTTGCCCTAAGCAATGTTTCCAAAGCCACGATGGCTGGAAACTTTCCACAGGCGAGGTTTTCTGCCGGGAGGTGCTGATGCCATGAACGCAAAACCTGCCGTGCAGGAGCACTGCTCTGGCTGGAATCTCCTCGCAAATCAAAGCAGCGGGTGCCGCTTGCTCCGAGCCCTGACAGCCACGGCCTTTGTTTAGAGACAATGCGCTGCTAAGAGCTCGGTTCGAAAGGGAAGGTTTTAGCTTTGGCTGGAACACAGCTCGCTCTCTCCTCCTCAGGAAGGACAATCACCTTCACCCTGTCCCCGCTTGTGGGAGTGCGTGAGGAGCTGCAGCTCCGTCGGGGTGCGGGAGAGGGTCGAGAGAGGTCCCAAGGATTCTCTCTGTGGATGTGTCACACATCACCCCCGCCCGCACCCCACCCGTGGGGGCTGACAGGGACCTCGGCCGGGGACGACCAGCCGCTCCGACCTTGTAGCAGAGCTGGTGCTGCCCGTTCCCTGGGATTTGGCACCCGCCCGCAGCTTGGCTGGGGGCTCCAGGCTCTCCTTGGCTGGGGGACACTGTGGAGAGGCACCACAGGCTGGCGGGCAGTGATCATGGTTTGCCTCATGCCTGTACCCCAAAATTATGTGCCTCCCCTCACTGGAGCCTCCGTGCAGGTGCCCAGAGCCCTCCCCCGGGTGGAGCAGGCAGTCAGGGCTGAGCAGGTCCCTCGCAGCCCCTTCTCCTCGGGGACACTATCACCTGTCCCGACTGAACTGCCCTGCTGGGTTTCACGCATTCCTGTTCCACCAGGTCCCACACGCCCACCTGTATCAGCAGAGGGGACACCGGGTACTTCAACATCTGGGCACTTAACTAAACAGACCCTCTGAAGCAGGAATCCATGCTCTCCAATTTCTCTTAAAGCCAGTGCCGAAGGCTGGGGTGTCTAAAGGGGGCACGGTGACCAAGAGGGATTAAAGCTGAGTTATCTCATCCCTGTGGGCCTGGAGCAGAGGTGCAGAGGGAAGGGGGCTTTAAAGATTGGTAGCATCTCAGCCAAGCAGCAGAAGTGTCAGGGAGTCAATGCCTTTACTGAACGCTTCTCTGAAGCCTGGTAAAGGGGCAGGCAACCGAGATGAGAAGCTTCAGTTACCATCTCTGGATCCAGGCTGGACACCGGAGAAAAGGATGAGGTCAGAATTACAGAAACAGCACAGGCTGAGGAAAGGCAGAGCATGTCAGGCAACATTTCCCTGGTGTTTTTCCATGACCTCACCAGGCTCGGTTTCTCACCTTCTGAAGCCCAGGAGGCATACCAGGGAGTCTCATTGGCTGTGGATCCTAAAGAAGGGCATGCACTTCGCCCTATCCTGATGAAAATACCCCTGTGCCAGAGAGCTGGATCATGCCTTTAGACTTGCAAGCATCCCACAGTAGCTGTCTTGTTTCCCTCTTGTACCTTAACACCAGCTCCTGCCTGAAAACTGGAGTATTTTCCCCTCTCTGTGCCTTTCCAGAGATATAACCAAGGCAATAAAGGGTTTTCAGCTGTCAGTGGACTTGCACTGGTTCAATATTTTTTCTTGTTGCACAAACTCTCGTTACAGGTTTTCCTAAACCTTACTTTAGAAAAGGTTGAGGCTCACATGATGCCCAGAGCTGCAATGCTCCCTTTCTTGTAATAACACCCATTTTGCTCAACAGCACATCTGTGGCTTGTTTCTCTCAGTCACGGGGACTGCATAAAAACCCAGAAGTTTTGTCAGCTTCTCCTTCCTCACCCGCGCTGGTCAACCCTTGCCTCCTCTAGCACTTCATGCTGCTGCAGAAAAAGAAGACTATGAATACTGTCAAATTATCCCCAGAAAGATTGAATAAACACAGTAAGACCCTGAGTACTATTACAAATATTTTGCAAAAAGAGAAAAAATAACAGGGTGGAAGGACACCTCCTGGGTATTTCCCAGCCTATGGCAGTGACAGGGAAGATGCTGATCCCTTCTGAGGGCAGCTCTGGCACTAGATTTTTGTTCCATTGCCAGGACAAGTGCTGCCTGACAGAGCTGTGGCAGCTGGATGGTGCAGGACACAAAGTTAATGGGATGCACTGGGCATGGAGAAGTGGGAAAGGTGGGGGCCCTGCAAGGACAGGCTTAGTGGGGACCATGAATGTGGAAAGATGGGAACACCAGAGCATGGAACTAGAGGGTGGGTGAAGACCTGGTGTTTGGATAGCTGTCACAAAGTCCATAAGGAGCTTAGATGAAGCTATTCCCACCCAGTTTCAGAGAAAAACAAGAAAATTCAAAGAAGGAAATTCTGCTAGCTTCACACATGCACGCACATGCATCTTGCACAGTCTCTGCAAGAGAAATTTCCTGATGAACTGGAATGTGTGACTAAAACGTTTGTGAAGTTTCCCCCAAGGCAACAGCTCTTCCACTGGCACAGATCACCACCCCTCTGCTGACTGATGGATTTACCTCCCTTTGTGCCCCCCAAGAATCTGACCAGAGGCTCCGGCCACTGCTCTTTGCTGCCCTGTTGGGTATTCAGAGGTGCAGATTTACACGACCAGGTTCTTTGAAATCCCATCCTTTGGTTCCAGTGACAAAACGAGCCAGCCTGGAGCATTTTCAGTGATTTGGAAGGTGCTCCTATGTTCCTCTATAAATAGCTAGCTGGATCCAGCTCCTCAATGTTTCTAACCATGGTTGCAGTGACGTGAGCTGCGCCTCATAAATTTGTGAAGCTCTGAGAGTTATTGCTGCTACTGTCTGGAGGGCAAAATAACCTGAGGAACCTACAGGAGTTCAGTGCATACATCATTTCAAAAGCGTGGCTGACCACTGGAGCTGCTGCCCAGCTGAGTGGCCTCACGTGGCAGGGCTGAGAGTCTGTGTGAGCAGCGTGGGTTCACCCCTGCCCCAGCTCTGCCTTCTGGGGTTGAGTGCTGCTTGGCCCAAGGGATCCAGCACGTGGCAGGACAATGCAAGGTGTCCACCTTCTAGGCGGCATGACAAGAAAAAAAGTGTATTTCTTGATAAAGGGCTGTCCCTGACCGAGGCCGAGCTCAGCTCTCAGAAGTGCCTGGAGAGGTGCAGGCTCAGTTTGCTGGTGACCTCCCCACCCTCCATCCTTCAGTGTGCCACGACCTGCCCCCTTCTTCCTCACCTGCCAGGCCCCTGTGCTCTGCCTCAAGTGCCGAGAACACGTGGGGTGTGCTCATCCTCCTTTGTGAGCAGCGGGAGTGGAATGGTCTGAGAGGAAAGCTCTGCTTTTCATTCCGCTCGCATTAATCTTTACAGGGTGGTGACAGGAGCTCAGGAAACAATTTAGTGATGATCCACAGTCACAGACCAAACCCGTATCCTGCTGTCTCGGGGATGTCATCTCCACGGTGTCTAGGGAAGGGAAAAGCTAGGAAGTACTTCTGTAATTACTCGGGTCACCAAAGTAGCTGTGCGTACGCGGAGGATCCCTGCTCTGCAGCAGCTGTCTGGCAGATGGAGATTAAATGTAAACATCAGAACTGGTGAAATAATAACAACAACCACAATAATTGCAATAACAACCGTAATAATGGGGGTGTGGAGGCGGGGGGAAACCGTAGGAATTTCTGATTTGGGTCTCTCACCAGTCTTGTCTGTTGAGGCCACGGTCCAGCTTTGCCTATTCAGTGTGTGCATAACACCTCAAAAATCAGCTTTTTCTACCGGGCCAGGCACATGAAACCCTTACAGGTCAGTTGCTGCTGCTGCTGCTGTCCCAAGATCTCTGGCTGGCCTGCGTTGACCAGTGTCTCTGTTGTTTCTGACACTCTCCTGTCTAAATGTCCCTTTCCTCTGCTGCACTGATCTTGATCCTTGCTGCAGGACAGGCTATCTGCAACCCTGCCACAGAATCCAGGATCCTGCTTGGATCCAGGACCCTGAACCAGGCGTCCAACAGTAGAACACAGTAAGATTTCCAGATTTTAAGGATTTTACCAAAATTTTCAGGCTCATTGACTCTGCTTTCCAGAAATGAAAGCTGTGTTACAGACCGAGGGAGTGAAAAGTCCAAAGCCAGTCTTTTGTGCCTGAGTATTTTGGTTTCTGCAGTCCCAAGCCTGTATCATTGTAACCTGGTGAGAAATGGAGGTGGGCTTGGACAGATTTATAAAAAAAAAAATTAAAAAAATATACGTATTTGAATTTCCTTTAATTAAAATCTTGCAAAATACATCTCTGCTTTAAATATGGTCTTGAATGGCCATTGCTGTTACATCCCACCCAGATCTTCCTGTTGGTGGGCAGGCAGGGTGACCTTTGAAGAGTTTCACTCTCATTTTCTCAGCGTGGAAGAGTATTCCTGAAGGCACTAAAAAAAAAAA
>VZTF01001487.1:17970-74415 GCA_013397755.1 Cnemophilus loriae
TTCCTTTCATGGAACAGGAAAACTTCCTTCCTTCCTTCCCAAAATTAATTTGTATGCAGACCTTATGACCCTCAGCACCTTGCCACCTTGTTAACTTGCTGTTTGCAGCACTTTTTGCTGCACAGGTTGGTAAGAACACAACGGCCACGGAAAGTTCAGCAGTGCTTTCATAACCCTGGAGCTGGATGGGAGAGAAAACACCAAGTTCACCTCCCAGAAACTTCCAGTGTGTGGTTCCAGAGTTATTTCTCTGGCATTAGAAGGGATTTTACCTGCACTGGTAGGCAAGCAATGTGAGCATTTGGCTCCATGTCTTACAAAGTCTGATGAGTTGAACACAATGTGGAGACTCCTGAGATGCCGATGGTCATGTCCTTTATTTATGAAGTTTTCAGCTCCCTTGATTGTGTGAGCTCGTTATGACATGGGTGGGGCTAGGCTTTTTTTTCTTTTCTTTTTAAAATCAGAAATACTTCCCACTCCTTTTATGAATTGGTGGTGTTGAACAAAAGGCTGCAAAGAGGTCTACAGCTTTACGCTGCCACCCTGCACAGCCTTGTTTCCAAAACCCACAAGTCTCCTCTGCCTCTGAAGGGCAGGAGTAGCTGTTCCTTGAGGCTTAGATAATTTATTTTCCTTCATGTTTGCTGATATTGATGGTTACATTGCAGAGAAAGAGCTGCCTGTTCTGGAGGAATGTGATGTTTGGCCAGGATTCAATTTTAAAACTGAGCAGGCAGGAGAGCATCAAAAGGAAGGACAATGATGAAACCAATAGCCTTGGAAAAATGTTCTCAGAATTTGGAAGGAACTGGTAGAAGTCAGAAAAGCTTTCTCCCCTCAGAATGGGACTCAAGGAATGGAGAAGGGTTCATCCTGACAGAGTTAAACTCAGGGCAGATAGTTACTTGTGATACAAGAGAAAAGCTCAGGAGGGAAATGAAGGTTTCTAATGATCATCTTGGTGAGGAAAATGCTGGAGAAAAGCATCCTTTTGGCTGAATTTAAGACCCGAGGATCGTGTGCATCTTTCTTTACCCACCCAGCACGAGGAGCTGAATCTCAGCCCAATGTTTGTGCTTGGACATCCCTGCTGGCACACGTGGGTTCCTTCTGCACGCGTGTGTAGGTGAGAATTGGATCTCCTGGTACTGCTAAAAAATACACTGGCATGTGATAACTGCAGGCTCCTGGCAGGATGCTCCCTGTCCAAAGCACATTCCTGAAGGTTCAGTCAGTGCTGCTAGGGCAGCCTTTTGTGTGTGTGTGGAGTAACTTCTTGGGATTAAGTACCTAAACCCTTGGTGAGCTACTTTGGGGTGGCATAAACAACGTCATCTGGAGATGACTGTTCTTCTCCTCCTTTCAGCCCAGAACAATTGGGGTAATAGATGAGGCTTCCTGGACAGATGAGTGTGACTCACCCAGCTTGATGGACAGAAGGGAGGGGAAATGAAGTAAGGGGCCAAAAATAGTCTTAGAGACATTGGCTTGGAAGGAAGGACAAAACAGGGCACAGACTAGAAAATAAAAGACCTACAGTGATGTGACATTAAGACCATCTGGACAATGTTTGGCAGCAGTTGAAAAGCAAACAAAGCCCTGAGAAGGGTTTCTAAAAGTGAGGGGAATATAAATGACACACTGATGGGCAAGTGCTCAGAAAGAACTGAGCTCTCCTCATCTATCTGCGTTGGTGCCTCCAGTTTTGAAAAGGGGCAGCCCAGAGGCAAAGGAGAAAAAAAAAAAACCAAAACATTGTCTCAGGAAATATGACAGTTTGAAGAGAGAGACTGAACCAACTCTTGGCTTGCTTACACTTAGAGAAGCTCTCTGAGAGATCTGGCTGAGACAAGGGTGTTTGAAAGGCAGGTAGCACAGTCACGCTCACCAGCTATGCAAATAAGTCCTCCCAACAATAATAGAAGAGCTCAGGGGCTGACGTGCAGAACAGTGGAAATGGACCTGTATGTTTGCATAACATCTGCCAAAATGATTGAGGTTGCTGGGTGCTGTTGCCAGAGAAGTGAAGTAACCATGATCGCACTGCAAGGAGAACCTGAAAGCCTCAGAATCCTCAGGGGAAAAAAAATAACACTTTTGGAGTCGTCCTTGGTAGCTGCTTTAAGAGTGACAACAATCGGCCATGAGAAATGCTGCAGCTGAAGGGAAAGCAGGAGCTGCTGCATGCTTTTCTGAACTGAGTAAGGTGGTTTCCTGCAAACCTTTTTTTCTGAAGAAAATCCCAAAGCAGAAGGTTTGCTGTGCTTTCCAGGATGGTGGTTTGGAGTTTTTTCGCCCTGCCTATCTTTTTCTTAAAAATCCCAAACCACACCAAACCCAAAGATATTCTAACTACAGCTTTTTCAGGCTGTGAGTCAGAGAGATAAGGAGAAAGAAGAAATGCTAGGAAAAAACCCTGTTTAATTCCTTGTTCCACTCCCCCTGATAACACTGATTTTGATCCAAGTGCCACAGCAACATTGTTGGGAATGTTTCTCCTATCTCTAATCCAAAATTAGAGTGAAGGAACTTTGCTGGCAGGCAGCTAAGCTTTGTTTTGGGGAAACATATCTGTACAGACAATCATGGTTTTGGACAGCAGCTGAGGATGTGGGCCCTTATCCACCCAGACTGATGGATGGAACAGAAGTTTTCCTATCCAGCAATTGCCACGATTCCAATGAAGTCCTTAAAAACACCACTGCTACTGAAGCGGACAGGTGTCATTCTGTTAACAGCAGTGTCTTTGGGCAGGGTGGTGGTTTGCCATCCTTCCATATAATGTGTCTGTGCCTCCCTCCTGCTCCTCGAAGAGCAGGAAAAGTGATTATCAGCTCTGGGGTAAGACGTATGGTTTTGTGGGTTTCCAGATGCTTATTTTGTTTTGTGTGTGTTTAAAACAGGAAATTCCCCCTGCTGCCTCCTTCTTCTCGCTCTGTTCTTGTCTCCCCAGCCCTGGTTTCTGGATCCTTTTATCACAACTGCTGCAAAGTTCCTTCTTATCTAAATTGGCTTCTGTGGCCTTGCATCTGAACGCCCAGCACAGAGGAAACAATCCACTGCAGGAACACAAACCACAGGGCTCTCAACTGTTGATTTCACGCTGATTTCCCTGCAATTGGCAAGCAAGCCCCTGATTTCCTAGCTGGGCACTCCCAGTTACTGAATTCACAAGAACTGGGGGTAGGAGCTGAATTATGTGAGGGTATTTAGGGAGAGGAATAAGGGCGCACTAGTTAGAAATTAAAATAAGTGGAATTAAGCAGTCTGCTTCCAGGTAGACCTTCAACACCAAAGGGTTGACAGGAGTGTGATTCTTCCAAAAGTGTATTTTCCCCAAGATATTTGCAGGTTCTTTATGAGTAAGCAGAGCTGGGGAGGATTGCTGGGGCTCAAGCACACAACCAGCCATGGCTGGAGGAGACACCTGGTACCAACTGAGCTGTGGTAACTCAGAGACAAACAAGGGACATGCTCACAGCCATCAGACAGCCAGAAAAAACCCTGCTCTGGGGCTCTCTGCAATGCCAAATCCACAAAGGAGCCTGAGGAAAAAGGAGGCAGTGAATTTGAGCATCAGCAACCCATTCAGACAACAGAAGAGTAAAATAATCCTCTGATGGAGGTGCTTTATTTAAGAAGTCAATTGGCAAACAGGAAACCAGAGAACAGGCCTGGAAGAGATATGTGCTCCATGGCCATGCCCCAAGGCTGGTTCGAGTTGTTCAAGATGGATGTTTGTCTAATCTCCTCTTCCATCTCTCCAGAGGTGGAGGTGTGATACCGATGCCCTGGGGCTCAGCTGTTCCTGCTGCCTGCATGTTTTGTTTCCTGAAGCTGGAGCTAATGACCTTTTCCTGCAATTGACAGCATAATTTTGTGTCCCATCTGCGATGGAAATGGGAGGCAGGTTGTTCCATTCTTCCTCAGGGCAGCTGAGGAACAGCTGAGGACATCTCTCATACCTCTTTGCTGTCCTCTGAAACGGAAAACCACCAAGGTTTTTCTGTCTTTGCAGGTCAGGATTTCCAGCCTCTCAATTTCATTGTCACTCTCCTCTGCGTTTGCTGCAATAGATCTGCACTTTTCTTGAAATCTGATGTCCCAAAATGACCAAATGTATATATTACATGCAAAACCCATGTGTGAAGAAGCAGAGGGATGACTTCAGATGTGTTAGACATAACTGCTGTATTCCTGCATCCAGACATAAATTGTCTATATCACTCTTGGCTTCTGTACAATTTGTGACCACCCATAACCCCTAGATATTTTTATGCTGTATTTGTACAATTGATTATTCCTTTCAGATTGTCCTTAACTTTTTTTTTTTTTTGAGACGGTTAATTTGCTTTCTTAATCCTTTTCCCAGGTTAATTTCCTGCTCTCTCAAGATCAGATTGAATTCCTCAGCCTGTTTTGCGAAGCTCACAGGCCCTCTCACTTACAATCTACAAACTAATGAACAGACTTTCAAGTTCCTCAAATCAATAAAAATATTGAATAAAAAATGTTGAACGCAGCCTTTATCTGAATATTGTTGCAAATTGACTTTTTATTACGCCCAGGTAATCTCTGCTTCACTGAATAATGTCTCCCTAGAAGGAAGAATACAGAGAAGTCTCGTTTTTGCCTCATGCAGGAAAATGCAATTTGAGGCATCAGAGATATGTGTAGGGGAAGGAGGCAGAGTTTGGAGGCAGACCTGGTTTATGGCCAAGGTTTCACGCTGGCTTTGGGTCTCACCAAACTCGGGAAAGACATCAGGAATCTCTTCCTCACCAGGCAATATAACCAGGAATGTGACTTTCACAGGCTGCCAGACTACGGTGACTCACTCCTCGGCACTGAAAAGGGACAAAACTTTTAAAAGTATTATTCCTTCACTTTCTTTTACAACTTGACAGCAGTCCAAAACTTCCTATAGCACTCACCAGCAATTACACAGGCTGCCCAAGACTATCTGCTACCAGGGGTATTTCATATGCAAAATGCAGGGCTCTATGTTCCCAGCCGCTCCTGTGAATTCCTCTGATTCTTGAATCCATTCTTGCTGCAACAGCCAGAGGTGCAAGGGCTCATATAAAAAGAGAAAAGGTGATAATGGATGTGTCTGCATGTTCTACCAGCCAAAGATATGGGCTAAGACACCTATTTATTACTGATTCTTTTAGCTGCTGCTTTGTTATATAAGAAAACTCCAACTTTTTCAGGACTTGAAATGAGGTTACTCAGGTTCTGAACTTCTTTAGCTGTGGCACCTATGTTTTCTTTCACCTTTTTGACAGAATGCACCAAGCTGTAAATACAGCCTGACCTGCCAATCTGAAATTGTGTGGCTGATTCAGCTCCAAAGTACATATTTCATTTTAGAATTTTCTTCTTCATGCAACAGCAGTTCAGGCCCTTAAGCAGTTAAGTGATTTCCAACAGGATACTGACTTAATTAAGTGCACTTTGCATGCATTCAGGTGTGTTTCAAGAGTCCCAGTTTTGGTGTATGCTGGAATTTGTCTCCTCTGGGATTGTAAATCGCCACCCTTGGAAAGCATGTAGGCAAGATTTCTGTCCTTATAGCAATCCAGGCTGGAAAAACTGCACTGTGTTGTTTCTTGGGAACCTGTTTGATGCCGGCACGGCTAAATCTGCATATCTCCCTTATATCACACCCAGCGCAGCTGGAAAAAGTGGCTGAAGATACAGGAAGGACAAATAGACCCTATCTAAAGTTTTGCTTGCAGCAATCCAAACTTTTCTTAAGGACTGAGACGGGACGTGCTGCTCCTGATGGGAAAGCTGCCTGAGATTCGGTGAGGAGAAGCTGACGTGCCCAGCAGGAAAACACACCACTGTCCACACCTCTGGCTGCTCTCCTGACACCGAGTCAGGTGTCAGGAGACACCAGGCAGCCAAAATCAGCACGGTCTGAGTGAAGTTTTGCCTCTTCCACTGGTTTCCAGCACAGAGCACTGTTGACACAAACTGCCTGTGGTGGAGGCCACCACCCCACCACACCAGTGTGGATCCAGTGTCTTGTGGTTCCAGTTTATTTTCCTGCCAGGGAGAGGATGTCAAAGAGGAAGGGATTTCTTCGAACCCAGGTGTTTTCTGCCCAGTCATGAACATGATGATTTCTCCAGGTGTCGTGAGCTCATCCTGTACTTCTCAGTGAGTGCTGCCTTTACCTTCCAGCCCACTGTTTGCTGTGGGATTTGGGGTGTTGCTTGGTTGCTGGTTCTCCTGCAAAAGTAGGAGCGCTGTTACAGTCTCGATGGTGTTGCCCTGTTTTGGATAACCCCTAGGCCCAAAGGAAAAGACTGCTCTTAACTTCAAGATGTCCAAACACAGCTGGGGGGTTTTTAAGACCAGTACTTTTCACTCTACAGACATGTTTTAGCACTGCCTCTGCACCACATCAGTCACCTCCCTGCACTGGGACTACAGGTGTTTTCCTTGGACCTCCTTCCCATTCCTCCAGGATATACTCAGTCCTCAAACAAATTATCTAAGGCCTCTTGGAGACCTTAGATACCATATTTTTAATGTATTTTTATGGTAGATAAGCCTGTCATGGACCTAGATGAGACACATATTAGCCCAGCTCTGGACTTCATGGCCATCTCACTTTACAGCCAACAGGCAGTGCAGAAGGCAGTCAGTGAACCCAGCCCCTGGTCAGGAGGGATGCCTACAGCAGAGCAAAGGAGATAAATGGGTTCTCCCCTGGAAGAGCAGGTTAATCCCCAGGCTATTCTTTCTGTCAGCTTTTTGGAGACAACTTTTGGCCAGGAGGAGGGAAGGAAGGCTTAGTGTGCAATCTAGTAGCTGGCTGTCCCCCAGGCATCTTTCGTGTGATCTCTTGTGTGCTGCCAAACCCTACCCCTGCCACCACATCCTGCGCTCTGTTTCAGGGACAGGAGAACCTGGTCCCACGCAAACGAAGCCACACAAAGAGAAAAGAGGCAGTGGTGGCATCCTTGCACACAACAGATGAGGGGTTGCTTTGCTGTCTACTTGGGGGTGACATCATCTGACCAAGTAAGTAGTTGTGAAGGTGAAAATGAGGCTGTGAAATCACATAATTAGGCGGTTTTCTCCCCGCGATGAAAATGAAATTAAATATAGACGTTAAATAGTTCAGTTAATTAGAGTGCCACAATGTAGTCTCTTCTCGTGCTCTAATTTGTGCCATGTTGAAAGTAGCTGCTTCTTCCACCTCTGCCTCCTTATAAATAAACCATATGCTTTCTGGATCAACTCATCCAATTATATCTTAATTGTTTTTAGGAGTACATCTCCCTACTACATTAATTGTCATACAAGGATTTGTAGACACAGGGTCAGATTCCCACTGGTGAAATTTTAATTATTATTACAGTGCAAACATGGTCTTTAACAGCTTATTAACACCAGAGGGTTTAGCAAACTTCTATCAGCAAACAGATACAAAACAGGATGTTTTCTTTCAGGATTTTGGTGACCTCTGTGATCATTTCCTTATAACATGCTTGAATAACATGGATAGAACACAGGCAGGCCTCGGAAGCCTGATTTGGGTGTTGGAATGCATCTGGTGATGTACGTGACACCACCACCCCCACAATGATGTCTGAGTGCACTGAGCAACACACAAATTGCACACAGTGAATAGGGGTGATTGTCTCATTTTGTTACAGCTGCACTCCTAAAGTGTGGAGGGCCACAAAAGCTTTACAAATAACATTTAGCCAGGTAGTTGCAGATTTAAATTGAGTTTTAAAAAAAAAACCACTGAAGCAGGCTTTGGTTTCTGAGCTGCCATTGACATTTAATGGGGCTTATGCTCCTACATCACTTTGGTGCTGTTGGATCTGCACCTCTCCTGTGTGTATTTTAGTACCTGCCAATAAGGTGTGTGGTGAAAGACAGGAAGAGGACAAGAGATGCTGGAACTTGCAGTGTCTTACCTATGTTACAGATTAATAAGCCTGGAACTTTGTGAAAAATAGGTCTTCACACTTATTTTAGTTCTGGCCATGTGACAATTTTTAAAGCCATCTTCTTTTCTTGATTGTTCCCTTATAAAAATAAAGTAGTGGGAAAAAGTAACTCTGTCAGAGTCAAACAAATCTTTAGGCTTAAACAAAAACATTTATCTTCAGATGAGCCTTGAGTTTTAAAAGTACACACATAAGCAGGAAGAGTTTCTTATTGAAATGAGAAAGGACAATGTGATGTTTAGGCTGTAGTGGACCAAACGTAGGCTTCCTGCTGCTTGAGCTCTCTCTCCTCCTCCTAAAAAAGTTTTTTCCTAGTGAGTTACATTTTAAGATGCTCTGGTTGAGTAGGTTTTGCGTTTTCACTGATGGGGTGGGAGAGATGAGCTCCCTCCAGCTGGAGCACCTTGGCTATGGCACCTTTGAGACATCAAAAAACGAGCACTCAACCTGTGCCACATCCATCAAAACCCTTCCCTCTGCAAAGCAAGAGCAGCAGGAGTGCGAGCTGCCTCAGAGCCGCCCAGATGTGTCTCTCAGCCTCTCTGAGAAAGAGCCTGTCCCGGGCGCTGAGGGGGCTGTCCACTCAGCCCCTCCTCTTCAAGCTTCGAGCTCATCCAGGGAAGGGGAGTGCTTTGGATGGGCCCAACGAGATGGGGCCACGTTCTCTGCTCAGGGACCACCTGGGCTACCTCAGTCTGCTGTTTAATCAACAGTGACACAGTCAGAAACAAGGCAGAGAGGAACAGCAGCCACCTCCAGC
The DNA here is from genome assembly GCA_013397755.1 of Cnemophilus loriae. NCBI lineage: Eukaryota > Metazoa > Chordata > Aves > Passeriformes > Corvidae > Cnemophilus > Cnemophilus loriae. The sequence goes on from VZTF01001487.1 coordinate 26,713, forward strand.
CAGCCCACGAGTGCAGACGCCTCCTCCCTGAGTCACCCCTCGACAAGGAGGAGGAAGAGGTGGAACTTTGACAGGGCAGCCATGCTTCACTCCCACCCCTTCATACTGTGTGAGTAGTGAAAAAGGGCCAAAAAAAGGGGAAAGCCACGCCAAAGAGAGGAGCAGAATGTAGCTGGAGCTCAGCTGGGGCGCCTGCTCTTTGGTACTGCTCTCTCTGCCCCCAGAACGTTCCCTGGAAGAGGACATCAGCAAAGAGGACGTTATGTGTGAGCTGCAAAGACAACTGAAATGAAAGTGTAGACTGACTCCTTGTGTCTATGGCCAGATAAAGTGAACCAATAGCACCTGCAGAGCTGGACACTTGCCCACTTTCAGTGCTGCTTCCCATGCCAAGAGAGACCCAGCTCAGGCACTTCATTGAGCGTGGACAGAGGCACCACCATCGATGCTCCACACCTGTGAAAGGATACCCTGCAGGACTGTGTCTGCAATTCAAGCATGCAAATAATGGTTCCAAAAGCCCCCCACTGGCTTGAGGGACTGTGGGTGGATGTATAATCCTGCTGCAAGAGGAGGTGGTGGCACTGCAGGTGGGCGACACGTGACTGTCTCCTCCTGGGGTGACTGATGGACAGGATGGTGGCACTGGGGAAGCAGGGCAAACCCAACAAGCTCAGCTCAGCTCTTTACTCCACCTGTGGCTGTTTCATATGAGGTTGTTTGGTTCTTTGGTCCAGCAGTTCCTCACCTGAAAAGGAATATTGCCCCTGCCTCATTCCAATGAAAATGAAAGGAAAAGGAAAGCGTGAGGTACTCAGATCCTGCTGGGGAGGCACAGCAGTGTTATGCAGAACTGAGCTGCAACAGGACCCCTCACGACATCTCATTTACTCAGCTGGGCCTGTCCTTCTCTGGTAGCACAAAGGATCCTTATTCCAGGCGGGGATGTGGTTTTTGAGGTCAGTACCAGAAAGAAAACCTCTGACAATCAAAGACTTTGTAGCTAAAGAGAAGAAGATGCCAGAAATTCAGATGTGGACCTTGAAGAAGGGAATCTGGAGGAACAGTGGTTCAAACCCTTCTGTTCTCTTGTCTACAAAGCCCTGGGGACCTGAGTCCTTGTTCCACCCTGCTCCAGTGCCATTGACAAGCAGGCTGGGGGGACAGGTTCAAGCCTCTTGTGAAGACACCACTAAGGGTCAGAGAGCCCCGTGCACAAGGTTTTCACGGGCAGTAGGTGTGAGGCAGTTTGTAACCTGACCCCAAAATGCAGTTTTTAAGCAAAACTGAAGTCTGTGATTGATATTAGTGATGGACAGCGTGCCTCGGCCTATGCCCAAATTGGCACAAATGGACACTTTTATTTTGAATATGTGCATATACAGTGGTATTTACATTTCTATTAAGTTATCTTTCTCCATCTTTCCTTTGTATTTGCTTCTCGTTCTTCCTTCCCTTCCTTGTCCCCACAAGCCCTTGCTGCAACAGTGGTTTTTTAACACTTGTGTTTCTTCTACGCTTGCAAAATGGTGAATTTTGAGGGTTGGAGGTTTAACCAGAAAATCTCAGCTGCCTCATTGTCATTTTCAAATCTAACTTAACCTCTTGGAAACCTAATGATTGATTGAAAATTAATAGGATTTAGGATATTAAATTTCTGAGTCTCTTTTGGATAGGACACATAAACTTCGTATCTTTGAAATGCCATGAATTCATGGGCCAATCCCATTCCTAATGAGAAGCTCATGGGTAACTGCAATGATAGGCAAGAAAACTAGCTGGAGGAAAAAGTGTTTTAATCCAGATTTTGATCTCAGCCTTTCCCCACTGCATTCATCTGAGTTTGTAAAGCACACAATATCTGTCAGCTGGGAAACTCTGCAGTGCTGTCCCACTATTGTGAATATGACTTGAGTCTTCACTGATCTTCTGCACTTTTCCAGACTCTTTCATATTTCAAAGATAAAAATTGAGGCTTCAAGAAGAAAAGCTAATATCAATGCAACTGCACAAAAAAAAAAAAAAAGGAAAGCAGCTAATACATGATTTAGTTTAAAAAGAATTCAAAATAAATTGCAGCTATGAGGAGGAACTTTTTTATTGTTTTTCACAGCTAACACTGTTATTTGCTCTGGCAAAACCAGCAAAGACCACTGCACAGTTAACAGCACACAGAGATAATTATGGCCTTGCTATTCAAAAGTTAAAACCTTGTGTCTGATTACTCAAGGTACCTGTTCTTCATTTTGAACTTTGTTCAGATGCTTTCTATCTACACCATATTCCCTTAACCAAAACTTATTTCTACTTGATCGGAGATTTTTGCTGTTGCCACTAGAGGTCCATTCACCACTACAAATATAGAAGAAAGAGGCAAGCAATGCATTTTCTTCTCCTGAATCTATTTATTTGAATCTCGGTTCAGTGTTAGTCTTGGGGTAACGATCTAAAGGATGATGAGTGTGGGCACCTTATAGCAATAGAGGTGAAGTCAGACAGGCAGTGCCACTGTTGTTGCAGGGTGTGTACAATTTGGTCTTACCGATGTCATCCTTTTGGTTTGGTAATGGGCACTTCTTGGGTTTTATTTTCTGTTTCCTCATTTGCTGCACCCAGGTCTGTGCTGCCCAGATTCGTTCACCTGTTGTGTAAGTGCATTCACATGTGATAAACAAAAAAAGGCAAGCGTTCCCATCCTCCCCCAGATTATCTCCAGGGGAGGTGCGCTCAGTTATCACAAACTGCAGCAGCGTTTGTTTCAGCCTGGGTAAGAGCAGAGTCTGTCCTTTTGTTCCCCGAGCTTTCCTGCTCCCTCTTTCCCTCCCTCTGCCTTTGTCAGAGTCCATGTGAACGCTGCCTTTGCCCCGTTTATCTTTTCATCCCTGGCTCAGTGCAGCCTCCTGTTTTGGTGTGACATCCCAGGGTGTCTGTGAGGTTTCTAACACTCTACCCACTTCGGCTGACATTAAATGCAGGCTTTTTGCTGATCATCAGAAACATGCCTCTGCTCAGCTCTGGAGGGAAGGAACAATGCTGCTCTGTAAAGGCAGGGTTTGCTCACTCCTGACTTTATTCTGTTCCCGTTGGTAATCAGGAGTAAAATTCCTGCTGGCTGCAGTGAGACCAAAGCTAGACTGAAACTCGTGGCTTTTGAAAATCTCCTCCTTGCATCCCTTGGATCTGTTTTTCTGAAGGACCAAAATTAGAAGGCACTTACTGAACTCCACCAGTTTTTCTCTGGTTGGTTTAACAGCTATCCTGTCTGTCTATCCTTTCCCTTCCAATATGTGTGGATGATCCATCTTAGCACAGGACAGGATCATGTCCCACCCCAGGAGAAGTGGTAGGAGGAAATCTTTTTTTTGTTTGTCCTGTGGACCATAAAGGCTTGCAAAAACTCTTTGGAGAGACAATGCACTTGTACTCAAGCTGCCTACCAAGCCCATGGATCTCAGGCAGCTTAACTCTTTGAGTACCTGGTCATGTAGTCTCCTAATTAATGGACTGATTGAACAAAACATCATTTTGAATGAATCAGCCAACAAGCAACCCATGGGCATTTCACAACTGAATTTCCAAATTTCTTCTTCCTCTGCCAATGGAGATTGATAATGAAGCTGAGCACTGGTAGGGAGGTCACCTCAGGATGAATGTTTTCATGACTCACCTTGTGTCCACATTAGGAGAGGCTCGGTGCCATGCACAGAGACCTCTCATTTACTCAGACACTTGGCTGGCACAGGAAATGGTGCAGATGAACCATCCCTGGCAATGGTTGATCCCCAAGATGTTACCCAAGGCTCCTGGGCAAATGCTGGTGTCTTACATCCCCCTCTGTGTGATTGTACACAGCCCTCTCTTCCCCTCCCACTTTCTCCCTTCTCCTTCTCCTTCTCCTTCTCCTTCTCCTTCTCCTTCTCCTTCTCCTTCTCCTTCTCCTTCCCCTCCCCTCACCCCACATGCCTGCAGAGCTGAGCTCAGGACTGGGACGGGTGCCTGGCTGTGCAGTCACAGTTTCCTTTGGCCATCTGGTCATGGGACAGATGACTCGTCACAGCACTGTGCTGGACAGATATTTCTAAGATTTGAGTCTGCTTGTTTTCCTTCCTGCAGCACTCAAAAATTGTTCCTCTCTGCGGTTTTTACGGGCCTGCCTCGGGCCATGTGTGTGCACAGAAAGGATAATCCTGCCCTGAAATGCTGATGTATGCAATCACTCCATTAGGATCTAAGTGTTGGCTTCCCTTCCCCTGCATCCAAAGCCATCTGCTGAGACTCACCTTTGGTGGAAGGTGAGGTATTCCTGCTGTGTCAGGAGGTTTGGGATACTTGTCCAGGGTAGCTCTAACCCTGACACAGCCACAACAATCAGACAGACACAGTCACCTCCACTGTATAAAGCTAAAAACAGGCCTAGGGAGGACTGATCTTCTGGTCTCTCTCTTCCACAGCAGGCTCAGCAGATCAGGACTGGAGAAAAGGAGGCTAAAGGGAGACCTCAGTCTCTACAACTCCCTGACAGGAGAGTGCAGCCAGAGCGGGGTCAGGCTCTGCTCCGAGGAAACAATTGGCAGGACAAGGAAACAGCCTCAGACTGCTCCAGGGGAGGTTCAGGCTAGACATCAGAAGGAATTTCTTCCTGGACAGGGTGGTCAGGCATTGGAAGGGGCTGCCCAGGGAGGGGTTGGACTCCCCATCCCTGGAGGTGTCCAAGGAATGGCTGGACATGGCACTCAGTGCCATGGTCCGGGTGACAAGGTGGTGTTCAGTCACAAGTTGGACTTGATGACCTCAAAGCTAGTTTCCAACTTTAATGACTTTGTGATTCTGCCCTTAGTTCTGTTCTCTAGCTGTGAAAGAGTGGTAACTTCAAGTGCCAGCGGAAGAAAATCTGACCTGCACATGAAAGACAAAGTTCTGTTACTTGAATGGCAAAAGAAGACACACCCTCATATATCTGAAATATTTTCCATTTAAATCTGCATCAAAAAGGTAGAAGCCTCCATATACACAGATTTTTAATACTGACGTTGGGTTTGTCCATTTTAAGGACCTTGTTTGCTTTGTGTTGTGTTTTTTTCCATTGTGCATTTCAAGCGCCACATTTTATTCTGTTACTGCTTGAACAGAAATTAGCAATTAATACTTGAAATAGGAGTATAGCAGAAAGGAAATACATTTAAGTACAGCAAAGTAGGAGCTGCTCTGCAGGAAAGCTGTGTTGTTTCATCCTTGTCTCACATCAGCACAGTTCTCCAGATTTACAGTGGGAGTTTTGGGGTTTTTTTATTTTTTTGTTGGTTTATTTGTTTGTTTTGGGTTTGGGTTTTTTGGGGTTTTTTTTTGGGATTTTGTTTTTTTGTTTGTTTGGTTGGTTGGGATTTTTTTGGTGGGTTTTGTTTGGTTGTTTTTTGTTTGGGGTTTGGGTTTTTTTTATTGTTTGGGTTGGAGGTTTTTGGGTTTTTTGGTGTGTGTTTTTTTTGTTTGTTTGTATGTTTGTTTGTTTGTTTATTTTTTTTCTTTTGTTGTTGAGGTTTTCTGGTTGTTTCTTTCCGCCCCATATCCCAACTATTTGAAAAGACCTAGAATGAAAACCACCTATTATTTTTATATCAGCTCTACCTGAAGGTCCAAACCAATGTCACAGTACCACCAGGATAAGCCCTTTTACGCCCCTGATCAAAGAGAAATGTGCTGCTCTGAAGAGCTTTTAATCTAGAGCAGTGTTTCTCAGTCTTGCTAACCCAGCCTGGGTTAGATTACAGTGATTTACTGGTACTACAGGTTTCATCATGGCTCAGTTCTCCTAGGGTGGACAGAAAGATGCTTTCCACTGAGTTCCAGGATACAGCACAGAGCTGGAGAAGTGTAAACTTGGACAGGTAGTGCAGGTAAGGATTAGGGGATGTATCTGCAATTTCCAGAAGATGAGCAAAAATAACGTAAAATTTATCCCACTCCCGTTAAATCGTCACTCTCTTCAAACATGATTTTGGATATTGCACAGTGCATAAAGAGCTGAACATGGCAAAGAGTCCATGGAGGCTTGAGAGTGTGGCTCTTGGCTGTGCCCCTCAGTGGGAAGGAGAAACTCCCCTTTTTTTGCTGTTTGGCACTTTCTTGGAAGGTTTTTGGCATTGCTCTTCACCTGACCAAAAAGCCACGAATGCAAACCAGGGTAGGCCTCGTGCTGTTGGCCGAGACCGAGGCAAAATGAGAGGTCTGCACGCCTTCGTGGGCCTGTGTGGACACCAAAAAACACCCACTGCTCGCCTTGAGCCACGCCACTAATCTGTGACTTAAGGGCTTTCTGAGTCGTGGAGGTAAAACCAGGCAATTTTCCTGATCTGGAATGATAAGCTTCTTTGCGTCCGTGCTCCAAAAAAGCTCGATAGGAATGAGTTGGTGAAAGGGTCACATCTTCTCTCCATGTGAACCATGAGGAGGGGGGGTTACCCCAACGGGGAGCAGCTGGGGAGCAGAACTGTGAAAGAAAGCAGGACACTTGTCCTGACACACTTTCCTTTGCATCCAGAGGTTTAGAAGGAATCCTGCTGGCCTCAGTGCTGGAGCTGTTTACTGGTTTTAGGCTTGACAGCCTATTATTAACTGTAACAGCAGAGAACACCATCTGTCTGCTCCTGAGCTATTCCATCAGTCCGTGAGCTGGGGGTTCTGATTTTTAGAGGGAAAGGTGTAATTATCCTGATTTAGGGAAAGGTCTCGAATTATTGTATCTAAAGCAGAAATTTAAACCTTCAAACCTTTTTCTTTCCTTTATGGCCTCTTGATATCCTGAGCCCGTTTTCTTTTGACAGCTTGCTGCTTTTCCTAATCATTTGCAGGCAATGTAGGAAATACAAGAAGAAGACAAATAGGATGAGAGAGTGGAACTTCAAAGATTTTGGGGCAGGTCATTAGCTAACATGTCTATCTTAACAGGTAGCACTGGTTGTTTCTTTTCATTATCAAGTGAACTTTAATTTTCTATGTTTTCTCCCTGCAATTAATAGGACTAGATCTTTGTTTTGTTTCTTTTCCTGGGGGAGGGATTTTTTGGTTAAACAGACTGGTGTCTACAGGTAGCTAAATTTGGAGGACCTAGAACCTACCAATAGACATCTGACAAAGGAATGGTAGACTGGATATACTTGGGACAAGCTTTAAGATAAATATCACAGAAACTGGAAACGTTATGAGCAGGTGTTTTTGGTTTAAGTGACGATGGAGCAGTTTGTTCCCTGCGGAAAGGATCCACGCTGGAGCTGTTAATGAAGAACTCAAGCACAGGACAAGGACTCACCTTGCAGAAGTTTGTCTCCCACGGGAGGAAGCCCAAGGTGGAGCAGGCTAAGAGTGTGAGGAGAAAGGAGTGGCAGAAACAATGTGTGATGAAATGACCACAAACCCCATTCCCATCCTCCTGTGCCCCTTGGAGTGAAGCTAAAAGAAGGTAAGAGTGCAAGGAAGGAGTTTTTAGGTTTGTTCTTATTTCTCATCATACCAGTCTGTTTGATTAGCAATAAATTGAATTAATTCCTCGAAGCTGAGTCTTTTTTGACCATAATGGCAATTTGTGAGTAATCTCTCCCTGTCCTTAACTCAACCCATGACCCTTTTGTCACTTCATCTTCCCCCTGTACTTGAGGAGGCAGACTCACAGGGAACATTGGTGGGCTCCTGAGAGCCAGCCAAGGTCAGCCCACTACGGTAGGCTCAAATCTTCTGGTGAGCTCCTCTTTCAAGGTTAATGCAATCCTCATGAGCACTGAGGGTCTCTTTTGCTCTGCACCAGGATGAGATGAGGAGGGGGAGCTGGTTTAGAGGTGAGAGTTCAGGCTGGCTTTGAAAATGACTTGCTAGCTTCCTGAAGAAAAATCCCTGAACGAAAATCCCTCCACCTTATCTGCAGGGAAGATGCTGCCCCTTGGGCATATTTGCTCTGCACTGTGTTTGTCAGCACACTGAACACTGTGCACAGCTGCTGTGCTGTCTCAGTGCAAGCCCAGTCACCAGTGTGTGGTGGTGTTGCTTTTGCAAAAAAAAACCAAGAGAAACTTCCATCAGTAAGCAAGTGTGGGTTTTTATCCTTGCAAAATGCAGAGCCAAGTAGCAAAACATGGATTTTTGCACACACACGCTGCCTCCAGCCCACCTTCTTTTCCTGGCAGTGCTGTTGTGAAGGATTACTCCTCCAGCCCTTGTATTACAGGTGAGGGATTTTCCAGCTTCTGCTCGGGCAGCAAGGATGGATAGTGGCCACTCCCAGCATCAAAATGAGAGTAAGGCTTCCCTGAGGAAGTGGGGGAGGAAGGCTTGAGGGCAGCTGCCACCCCTTGCAGGTCACAGTGACACCCCCACCTGCTCCCTGGTGGCTCCCTCCCCAGGGTTTGCACTGTGTGGACCTGAATCCAGCTTATCATTAATTAACAACAAGTTAATTATTTTATACTGCAATAATACTTCACGGTTCCCATAGGGGACTTGGACTTCTATTCATTACATTCTTAATGCTGTAAACATGAAAATGAAAAGAGCCACCTGATATTGTAATTAGAGTGGGCCTGGATAGATGTCATGGAAATAGTTATTTTTTTCCTTGAAGAGTTGAAGAAAACTTAGACTTGCTTTGTAACAGTTAAAGGAAACAAAAACAAGCCATCCACACTCTGCATTGGTATGAATGAGAACTGAACACTGTGTGACTTTACTTAGAAAATAAGATGGTTTACTTTAAAATTGACATTTTGAGAATCAAAACCAGATCTGAGCCAGCAAGACTGAGTATTTTTTAAAGTGGTGTTCTTTTGCCTATGTTGTTCTCCAGAAAACAAACAACAAACAAAGAAACCAAGCCTCCAACTTTTTGCCTGTATTTTTTTCTCTGTCTGTAAAGACTCTTCACTGAAACAGGTAAAGAATGGATTAGTGCTATTTTTTGGTGGGATTGTGATCTATAGTGAATAAATAACAGCAAAGTAAAGTACCCAGGCTGTGAGCTGAAAAAAAGAGCAAGCTGCTCTAATGGTTTAGGGAACTGAAGTCCTAATTTGCAAAAGATCAGTGAAGGTGATACAATTCACAGTCACTATCACACCCTCTCGGGAAAGGTGCCCAAGAGGTGTTAAGCTGCCCATGAAGTGTTCAGGCACCCCTGCACGGTGAGCTGTGGGACCTGAGAGCCAGCTCCCAGCCCAGCTGGGTCTGTGGAGGAAGGGGGTTGTGGCTACAGGCTCCCTTGGGTGGAAGTGGTACCTCAGAAAGCTCCATCTGGGGCCTCAAAGTTTTCCCAAGTGGAGGAGCAGCAGCTCATAACCCGCTGGGGTTTTTCAGAGAGGTGGTGCCACCAGGGTGCTCAGCTGCTCAGCGTGATTCTCTTCCCTGGAGAGAGACAGGTATTCGTTGTTATTCTTGGCCTGGGTAAGCAGCTCCTGAAATGGCTTTTCAGGGCAAAATCCAGAGAGACACGGTCTCCATGCTCCAGGGCTGGCTAGATGAGGTGTGATAGCTGGAATGAGGGGGGCCTGTGAGACAGAAAGGAGAACAGCAACGTTGAGGACTTCCTGCACTTTGGCGCTGAAGTGTTACCCCTGCTCTTCAGCCAGGTCTGCCTTTCCATTTTTCCACTGGATAAGCCTCGCTGCTGCTGCTGCCCACCTGCCTCCTTGCAGAGCTTGTGGAAATGAACCTTGAAGAGGCTTCTCAGGCATTAAGGAGTCATTGTGGAAGTCACCAATTTGATAGGGCACAGTGTGCCAGAGCAGGGAAGCTCAGTGTGATTTTTTTTGCAGCAGAGACCTGCAATAGTGCAGCAGCTTCTCCAGAGAGAGCTCACATGTTTCAAACATTATTTTCAAGATAACAACGGCAAAAATATTTGTGCTGTTGTGTGAGGGAAGCCACAGGCATAAATGCAGCTGCCACCACTGTCATGCTGCTGGTGAGTCACTGGTGAATGCCACTGCAATGACACAGTGAGAAGCTTCAGCATGTCCAGCTTGCTGGGTCCTTCCAGTGCTTTGGACACTAATCCATTTTATGAGAGCAGATCTCAACCCAAGGGCATAAAGGCCACTGCATCCCAGACTGTGTGAGTGCAAAATGGCTTTTCAGCTCACCTGCACTTAGACGAAAGGCCAAAATCACTAGGTTTGTGGAAAAAGTGTGTTTATCTGGGTCAAGGAGACCACCACGCACTAAAGTCCTACTCTGATTTTGTCATCTGCTCACAGCAGGAGGGTGGCCACATCCTTGGCCCTGCTGGCAGAGCACAAAGCCACTGTGGTGTGAACCATGAATTCATGGATGAATTCATGGATGAGCATTCATCTCCTGGAAAAAAAAGAAAGCAGCCTCTGTGAGTGCAAAACCAGCAGTGTGCTGTGCACATCCAACACTGTCCAACACAAGGGGTGGCTGTGGGAGGGAAGGGGATATTTGACACTGACCTCCAAACTTATCCTAGCAACTGGTCCTATCCCAAATTTTGCACTTCTCACCATGACCATTACTAAAGGCAGGCAGATCTACCAGAACAGACCTCAGGAGATCATCAAGTCCACCTTCTGGGTCTAAGACAGGCTCAGCTGGGTCTAGGTTATTCCCAGTTAATGTTTGCTTAACCTGCTCTTAAATACATCCCCTGATAGAGGCCCCACCTTCTCTCCCATTGCTACAAGACTATCCAAGCTTCAACATCACAGCTTAAGCTCATCTCCCTTCCAGTTGTGGAAATTTATTATTTTTCTCCCTCTCCTTCTTAAGTATTTGAAATTTTCTGTCATGTTCATCTTAAATCACTTCACAATCTTTCTCCCAGTCTGGCACTTTCCAGACTTCTCACTATTCCCACCGTGGACTGGAAATGATTTCCAAAACAGGACACAGCTGCCATGCAGAGAAAGGAATTGCTCTGGATGTGTTGTACATGAAAACCCTGTCTGCACACCTTACAACCTTACCTTCTTTTTCTTGCTTTTCCCACAGCATCAAACCACTGCCACCTCCTCCCTGGTTCTGCTGGACCCTGATCACTTGTGGCTTCCTGTTTCCCAGGCCCCTCAGGTGGTGGAAAGCCATCTCCACAGTTTCCACCAGGTCTGCCTGAACTTCAGCACTCTTGAGGGAGCTGGCTGTGAAGTGCTGCAGGGCAGGGGTGAGTTCTAGCAGGTTGCAGCTGCTTGCCTGCTGTTAGGCTAAACAAAGCTCCACCAAATAAGCAGTTCTGTCTCTGCTTCATCATCTCATGCAAAGCAGGCAAAGGTCTGAAACGCTGATTCTTATTTTACTTTTTCAAACCAGGTTAAAAATGACATTCATCCTGCTCAGCCTAGCCGGTGAGGAAGCTGGGAGTTGTCTTGTGTTCAGGCCTACCATGAACAGCAAACAGAGCTGCTGTAGGGGGAGCTTCTTTGTCTCCAGTATAGCTTCCACTCAGCATTAACCACACCAATTAACTAGCAGCTGTGACCAGAGAACAGCCCATGGTCTCCAAGGAGCTCACAGGTGGCTAGGAAAACAAAATGACCCTGGTGTTCTTGAATCTTTTCCTTCTGCATTTTGGTGTTTTTATGGGGCTTGCTGAGGGGTGGTTTGTCAACAGCAGCTGGACACGAGCCCAGGTGTGCCCAGGTGGCCAAGAAGGCCAATGGCCCCTGGGCTGTCCCAGCCGTGGTGTGGCAGCAGGACCAGGGCAGTGCCCGTCCCCTGTGCTGGACACTGCTGAGGCCACACCTCAAGTGCCGTGTCCAGCTCTGGGCCCCTCACAACAAGGAATTGAGGGGCTGGAGCGTGTCCAGAGAAGGGAACGGAGCTGGGGAAGAGGCTGGAGCCCTAGGAGCAGCTGAGGGAGCTGGGAAAGGGGCTCAGCCTGGAGAAAAGGAGGCTCAGGGGGCACCTTGTGGCTCTGCACAACTCCCTGACAGGAGGGGGCAGCCGGGGGGGTCGGGCTCTGCTCCCAGGGAACCGGGACAGGAGGAGAGCAAAGAGCCTCAAGCTGCACCAAGGGAGATTTAGATTGGATGTAAGGAAAAATTTCTTCCCAGAAAGGGTTGTGAAGCATTGGAACAGGCTGTTCAGGGAGGTGATGGCGTCATCACACTTGGAAGGACTTAAAGGACATGTAGATGTAGCACCAGGGGACATGGTTTAGTGTTGGGTTTGGCAGGGCTGGGTTAATTGTTGAACTCAGTGACCTTAAAGGTATTTTCCAACCTAAGTGATCCTATGATTCCTTGAAATTTCACATGAATTCACATAACTCCTGCATCTAGTAACTTTTAAGTGAGTCCCTGATACCCCAGGAACTGCAATTAAATATAAAGAAGTTAGGAAGAAAGGAATTTCTCCCAGCTGTTGTGTGCATTGAAAGATGCAATTTGGAACACATATGTTTCAGTGCACTAACATTATACATCTTGTTTCTCAGTCTAGACAAGCCTTTAGCATTCCTACCACACCACCAGAAATTCCACATTCTGAGGAGAAGAAAAGCCTCAGAAAGCTCCTCACCAACTTGCAAAACGCACTGCCCATGAAAGAGAGTGCTTCCCCTTCATGGCTCGCTCAATCACTTTAATATCTACAGCAGAAACAGCTGCTAAAGAGAGAATGTGAGATTTAGAAATGAGGGTTGCTGGTGCATGCCTGTCCAGTGACTTGGTTTTGTTGGGTTTTTCTTAACCACAGGCATAAGAATATGCATCACAAAGAAAAGAGCACAGAAGCGAGAGAAAGGAGAAGAAAGCTGATTCTTTACTCCTCCTGGGCTACAAAAGGGGCTATTTTGATTCTGCAACCTACTGCAGTGCAGTGTTTTCTTCATCTACATGCAGTTGATCCTGTATTTTTGTTGCACTTGTAGTTTGCCAACCTTTTTTTTTGGGTCTAAGTGGAGGGAAAGGTATGTTCCTATCACATGCAGTCAGACACCATGGAAAATGTGATAGCTTACAGCACAGACCCTCTGCCAGTGGAAAAAAAAAATACGACAGCATAAACCCCACATTTCAGTCTTTGAAAAAAAAGTTACCCTTTAAGCTCTTGCTGCCCTGCTTCATGCTGGGCTGAGACTCCTCTCTCTAACCCACCTCAAATCCCCCATTTTGACAACTTGTGCTAAAGTGACCCCTCTTTCCCTAATACAGCTGAATTACCCTGATGCAAGAGGACAGGATGCAAGTATCCTCTGCCTGAAGACTGAAGCACACAGAGAAGAACAAACAAAACCCAGTGACAGTACTTCTGTAACAGTAACATCTGAAACCCTGAACTGGCTCAGGGCTCTGCAGCTCCAGGACTTGTGAGGTGCACAATAAAATAAAAGTCCTTGGTCTTTAGAGTCGGAAGAAAGGTTGTCAGACAGTAGCACACCGTACAAGCCCCAGCACTGAGTAATTAAAAGACTCTCTAGCTAAGTAACTCCCCTTGTTTTATAGTGAAAAAAAATAATACAAAAGGCAGAGGCAGGAGCTTATCTGCTCCAGATAAGTGCAAGATATCGTTCCAGCAGATTGTTGGTGGACCATCCCACCCACACAGCAATTAAATGTGACCCATTTTAATGATGCCATATCCTTTCAGCCGTGCTTTCAAGAAGATTAGGGTTTTTTTTTTCCCTCCAGAGCAGAATGACTTATAACTTCTCCTTATGGAAGTTTAGCTGTTTTGTTAGTTGAACCATGTGCCAATGTACCCACCAGGTCACCCTGACACCAGAGCCCTTTTGCTCCTGGGTGCACATTGCAGGACTCCTATGACAGTTGAGACCCCTTGGCAAATATCTACGCTAGGATCCCAAAACAAATAATTTTCTACGGGTCTTTGCACTAAGCCAGGAATACAACCCACTTTAAAACAACGAAATCAGGCTCTTTCTCTGGAGACCTGCACCTTTAATAATTTGTTTCTGAATGCTTTAACAACTTCCCATCTGACCCAATCACTGACCCCAAGAAAGTGCCCACTTCACTTATTGTTCAGTAAGAAAGTCCCTGGCAGATCTGCTGGACAGAGCAGGATGATGAAAATACAAACAACACAGGCAAAGTAACAGATTTGTACTTTGTGGCCATGTCCTGGTCCTGCCTGAATATTTTCATTTCTAGATTCTCACTATTCAAAGGTAAGCTGGAGACCAGGTTTGGGCAACCACAAACCAAAGCACAGCACCTGCTTTGCAGACCTTAGAGCAAAAAAATAGACAGGATGGGTTAATACACTTTCAGAGGGGACAAGGCAGGTGAAGTGACTTGCCAAATGTCACTCACCAGGGAAAGATCATCTTAATTACAAATAAAGAAGGTAACTCAGTGAAGTAAATTTTTACCACACTCCTGGTCACTCCACTGTAGAGTTCAAAGAAAAACCTTGTGTTTTTTGTCTTAGTTTGACCACCGTCAACCAGCAATTGAAGAAGGAACCCTTGGACGTGTCTAAAACCAACAAAATGTCCAACATCTGTAGAAAATAAGCCAAAATCCTTGAAGGAACTTTATTATAGACTTGAAAATGAGAACTGTTCTGCTACAGAAAGAAATTACTTTGATCCATTAAAACAGGGAAACTGGTAACGTTGAGACCATTTCCACAGTGAGGCACCAAAGACAGAGGACCAACGGGTAAGCTGGCATAACTCTAGTCAGGACCCACTGGGGCACCCTCCTGCAGCAGCTGGAGCTCATGGTTTTGTTGCATGGGACTTGCTGACTGATGTTCTCCCCTCTGGAGGTGCTTGGCAGGCCTCCTACGAACTTTTGAGCTGTCAGATCTGGTCATGCAGAGGCAACGTGCTGGCTCGGACCCCCACAGCTGCTTCCAGCACGGAGCTGCCTGATGGCTCGGGGAAGGACACCATCCCAGCCATCCTGCTTGCCAGGGCAAGGAGCCCTTTCCTTGCCAGAGGGGCTGGGGAGAGTCACCTGAGCTCCACAGGCAAAGGAGTTGGAGGCTCAGAATGAGATCAGGGGGGAGGTGGGGTAAGATCTGCCAATGCATTTCCCAATCAGCCTCAGCTGGTGCTGTGCAAGAATTTTGGTGCTCGCCCCACGCTGACCTCTTCTCCCTGTGTGGTCTGTGTGACACACTGCCAGATGCAGCACTGCTATAGTCCTTAGAGCAGTTCAAGGTTATTAAAAGAAAAAAAAAAAAAAAAGAAATAAGAGGAAAAAAAGAAAAAAGCTAGCTCTCTCTTCTGAGAGTGGGATGGTGCCCAACAGATGCAATGAAAAGAAATTAAATGGTGCTAATTTGTTGATTGCTTACACTGCCATGAACACGGCAGATTAAATAGCAAATTTATAACCTGACTGCACTCCAGCTGAAAAATCAGTGCTTGGAAGAGAAAAGCCCCACAAGAGTGCTGCTGTGCTGCTTAACTGCTTTTTCAATTGTTATGACCCACCTCCATGCCTATTTTACACGACATTTCTTTTCCTCTTCTGCTCCAGTTTAACAGGTGCCTGGTGCAGGAAAAGGAAAAGGAAATGAGGCAAACGTGGAGGAGGACAGAGGCAAAAAGGTGGGTGGAAGCAGGGCAAAGGGAAACAGAGACATTATTTGAACAATGCTCAGACTTGACATTTGCAGGGTTTAACGTGTGACAAAGGCTCATTCTCGGGAGCAAGGGTGGACCTGTGGGCCTCAGAAGGAAGGCGATGTTGTTGTAGGAAGCAGAGAGGAAGAGGCCAGTGCTCTGACTCTTCTATTTGCTCATCAGGCTGGAGGAAATAAGATTTCCTCGTGTTGAAGGCCAGCAGCAAAGAGTCCCCTTTAACAGCAAGGCAAAAGCAGCAAAGAGGACTTTTTCTTCTGGTATATCTCTGTGCATCAGACTGACTGGTCAGGACGCCAGGATGACTGCTCCGTGCTCTCTCTTTGAGGGCTGCAAGATAAACAGGCAAAGAGAAAGCCTGAAAACCAGTGATGTTGTACTAACAAGGGGACAGGATCACTTTAAAGCTTCCCTTTTATTTTAAAAATGTGATTATGAGCTCCTAACGCCACAGGGAATAAAACCAAAATGTGGAAGCGCCTAAATACAACAAAGAGAATCTTTTATGGGAACAGCATCAAATATGGAGGGAAGCTTTTTAGTGAACCTCCCAGTGGGAGAAGTGGTATGAGGTCTACTCTTAGTTATCTGCATCAGCAATTCCAGTCATCAAGTGGGAGGGTCAAGAGGAACTCACAATTTCTGCCAGTAAGGATTTGGCTTGCTTGTGGATAGGACAGGAGGACACCAAAATTAATGACTCTTCAGGACCAATCAGTGTTCAATACATGCATGTGTAGGAAGGTGTTGATAATGGCCTGTAGCAGGAAGCAACTCTGAGTTACCCTGCCTAGAGCAGACTGTTAGAGTTGTGAGCTTACTTTGCTTTTCCCTGCCTTCACGCCAGGATAAAAAATTGAGCAGCTCTTGCCTCTATTCTGGCTCTTGCTCATTTGCTCCTTCCCCTGCAAGCTGGCTCTGCTGAGCAACCTGCAGCACTGGTGATCCCAAAACCACATTTGTCTCCCCTCTTCATCCTGCTGCCTATAGGAGCGCCAGGTTCTGGCTGACAGGCTGCTCTGCCTCAGTACTTGTGAAACAGAGGCTGTGCCAAGGAATAGGCAGTACGTCTGCAAACTGAGCACACAGATCAGTGTTTGGCCTTAAATAAGGACATAAAATATATTATGATGTGTGAGTGTTAGAACTGATCCAAGTTTTCACATTCTGAAATCCTGAGGGGAATTACTAATCTAATTTCAAGGGGGAAGAAGAAGCGGGGGAAGGTGTCCTTCTGAAATGTTAACAATTTCTATGCACCATGATTAGCATCCTGTACAGATGAGGGGTGCTCTGCACAACTCCTGCTGGGTCTTGATTAGGAGTAGGTGGTGATTCTGGCATTGGACTGAGACCAAGGCAAGACCAGGGGTCATGTTCACAGTCACCAGCACTGGGTTTTACAGGCTGCTCTCAGAAGCAGCTGCCGGCAGGAAGGCTGTTTGATCTCATACAATTTTCCCTACCTGGTATGCTGGCAGCTCTGCAAGACAACATTTTGCTAACCTCTTGGAAGACTTTCAGGAATTTCCACAGGAAAAAAAAAGAAAACCAATCAGGAGGCCAGGCCCTGGAGCTGCTCTGCAGCAAAAATGACAGAGGGGAGTTTGGAAGATTCGCATCTGGAATTCAGGGAGGTGTCCTGACAGCGGCAGCACAGGCCTGCAGTTGGTGAGGTGGCCTCATCTGCATGGCTTTGGGCAAACTGCTTCTCCTGTAAAGGTCTGTGTGCCAGAGTTGCCTCTTAGCAGACACCGGTGCGGTCACTGGCCCCTGGTCTCAGGTGGTGGCTCTGTGGCCACTCTAACACACACAGAAAGGCTCCGGTGCAGACCTCCGTCCTTCCCAATTAGTCACGTTGGGTTCAAGGGAAGGAAAGAATCCTCGAGCTTCTAAGTACCCCAGCTGAACTACAAAGAGAGTTATTGAGGGGTTCACTGCTATCCACCCAGCTTGCAATCCCCAAAAAAGGCAGATCTACAAGCGTACAAAGCTGAAGGGCAGTAAAGAAATCATTATGATAGCCTCACTTCAAAAAGCTTCATGGAAATCCACAAAGGATCCTTTGCCTAAAATTGCTCCACTCAGCTGCTTCCTTTTTACAGCCAAAACAGCATGCCTAAACCTCAGGAGGAGGTGCAGGGTGAGGGGTGAGAATGAATTCTCTTGGAGCACAGTACATCCTATGAATGACTCTTCTACCAAAAATAAGCCCAGGACATCCAGCACACGAGAACATCTTGGACCTAGGGGTGTAAGTGTATCCCAGGACATTTTTCCAGCCACCAATGCCTACAAAGATGCAAATGGCTTAGAGAGGGCCTCTGCTTTACCTCTCTGGTGGGGGAGTCCAATTGATTGTTAGCAGCAAAGGCAAATCTAAGCCTGATTTAAGTGTGAGGTGAGACAAAACAACTGCAGTGTTTTTTTTCTAACATGCTTTCCATGGTGTGGATTTCATCAGAAGGTTTTGAGCAACCAAGCTGCAATGGCTGTAAGAACAGATGGAAGATATCACTCCTGAGCTGGAAGCTGCCATCTCCCATCAAGCAGGAGTGTCCGGTGCTCCACTCCTGCTCTGCAGCAGAGTTAGCTAAGAATAAAATTCCCACAAAATCCATAGCAGTTGAGTAAGACACATCCAGGCATTTCCACACTGTGTGGCTCTATCAGACACAGCAGACAATCAGTTCTTACTTCAACTTAAGAACTGAATAGCATTTTGGGGAGAAAGTAAACAAGTAGGAAAAGCAGAGGGAATAGTAAAGTGATCTCATGCTGATTCATTAACACCCACACTTTCATGACTAAGGGGTCAAGAGTCCAGAAATCTGAGGCTGGGAGGCTTCTGTTTGGACTTCAAGACATCACGATTACCAGGTATAAAGAAGAGGTTCTTATGTGTGAGGTGGGGAATGAGTGGAGCTCTTACTAAACTAGAGAATGAGGACTGTGCATGGCACAACATTTATATTTCCATTCCTTATCGGTCTCTTTCTAGAGAAAGACTGTACCAGATTTCTCCTTGTCTTCCAGGAAGAAAAGCATGCAGGAATCACACATGATAGCACGGGGCCAACCTGGATAATGAGCAATTCTCTTGTACTCCATCTTTATCCAGACCTTCAACTGTAGCTGTCTAAAATAGGATACATCTTTCTTTATGGCGAGCCAACTGTACTGCATACCAAACCAAAACCAGTGGCAGTTCTAAAAGGCACATTCCAGTCAAATCTGTTGTTATCTCAAGCCCTTCATGCCCCGTTTTGGGTGCCAGAAAGGACTGCCAGTGCAAAAGTACCACACAGCCGCTCGCTCACTCCCCCACCAGTGCAATGGGGGGAAAGTGGAAGAGCAAAAGTGAAAAAACTCATGGGTCGAGACAAAGACAGGTTAATTGGAAAAGCAAAAGCTGCACACACAAGCAAAGCAAGACAAGGAATTCATTCCCTATTCCCCATGGGCAGGCAGGTGTTCAGCCATTCCCAGGAAAGCCAGGCACCATCACAGGTAGCTTGGGAGGACAAAGGCCATCACTCCAAGTGTCACCCTCTTCCTTCTTCCCCAGCTCTGTGGGCTGAGCCCAACACCACATGGTCTGGAATATCCATCCCTTGGGTCAGTTGGGGTCAGCTGTCCTGGCTGTGTCCCCTTGCAGGTCCTTGTGTCCCCTGGCTGGCGAGGCATTGTCAGGGGCAGCAAAGCCTTGTTGTGCAATCACTGTGCTTCCATAACCAACACATCCCTGTGTTATCAGCACTGCTTACAGCACAGATCCAAAACATGGCCACGCTCCTGACACTGTGAAGGAAATTAATTGTGTTCCAGCCAAAAGCAGCACAAAGAGATGGCCACACACTGGATATCACAGGTATACTCTGCTCCAGCTGTCCTTAAATGTGCTCTTTCCGTGGCATTCTGCAGCAAGTGAAATTGCTCACTTTTTTTCTGACATAGGGTACTTTGTATTACCTTGCATTTACTCCAGGCAAAAGCATCCAAACAGCCATCAGTGCAGAGTATGACAACTTGTGACCCTTTGGGAACTGGTAGCTTTGGGCTACTACGCCACTGAGCAAATGGAAATTTATCTTGATGCCCTGTCTTGGGAGTTCTGCTAGATGAAGCAGGCATTGTTGGGTTGATTAACATGCCTTTTTGTGTCTCTGAGAATTTTTTCATGACTGAAAGGGCTAAAACCTGATTCCTCTGCAGGAAGTTACCACCCACATTATGGGAGAAGTAGATCAGAGCATGTCTCTGCATCTCTGCTGCTGTCTTCTTGGTCAGGGTTTTATTTTTGTCTGTCAGTAAATGTGCTGGGCAGTGAACGGTGGTGGCTGAGACAAAGGCATGTGCCCCTTCCTGCTGCCCCTTTCCACAGCAGCAGAAAACCTTTGGTAGCAGGAGAATGAAGGTGAGCAGCACCTCGACACCTGCCCAGCAAGGATGGAGGGGGGGCACCAGTTAGATCCAGACAAACAGTTTCTGAATAAGAAACAAGTGTCAGGCAAGAACAGTGTCAGGCAGAGGACCAGAGAAGAGATGGTTGGATTGCCTGGATACTGCACATTAAGCAGTGTACTGATGCCCTGGAGACCCAGCTGACTTCCCTCACAGTTGTTTTGTACTTGTAAAAAAACAGCTGAATATTCACCACTGTCTACTGCTCAAGAACCCTTTTGCTCTAAATAGATAATTTCTGATGCCTGTGAAAAGTTCTGCTGAATGTGTTACTTTGACAAATGTTGTGAAACATGATTTCATTATCACTGACATGTGGTTAGAAAGAAATACCCCACAATCTATCCAGATTAATCTTCAGCCACAATTTGTCAGACAGATGCAACTGCCAGATTTGCAGCTGCAGAAGTGAAACCAGAGTTCAGTCAGAGTCAGTCACTGAAAGAGCTGTGCTGTGCAGTTAGACCTGCACTTGTCGTGTGGTGAACCCAAAATTTCAGTGCATTTCCAGGTGCTGCAGGGTATGAAAGCCAGCACAATCCAAATGGGGCAGGACAGGATCAAATATCAGAACCTGCTTTTTCCCCAGTGCTGTTTTATTAAAAATATTTTATTGTAGAAAAACTACATAGCAGTCAGAGAAGTCAGCAAGTTTGAGGTTAGAATTGCCATCAAAAAAAAGTATTCTCTTTCAGTTTGAAGCCATTCCCCCTTGTCCTGTCACTCCAAGCCCTTGTAAATAGTTTCTCTCCACCTTTCTTGTTGGCTCCTCCAGGCACTGGAAGGGGCAATTAGGCCACCCTGAAGCCGCCTCTTCTCAAGGCTGAACAAACCCAAGTCTCTCAGTCTTTCCTCATGGTGGAGCTGCTCCATCCCTCTGGTTATCTTGGTGGTCTCCTCTGGACTGGCTCCAACAGGTTGAGGTCCTTCCTGTGCTGGGGAAGAGGAAACCACAAAGGAAACCTGCACACACAGAACAAATTAAAGATGCTGTCAAGAATTCCAGGTGGGAATTCTGGGGCAATTCCTCGTGGGCTGTTCCTCACTGTATTGATAGCACAGTGCCCTCTGAAAGCACCGCCCCAGACTACCCTCCCACAGCAGTGTCCCCTCACTGGTTCACCACAACAGCTCTGCCATCCAGGACTGGGCTTACCTGCCAGGCTGTTCTGTGTCTCATTGTGTTCCTCACCCTCGTGCAGCCTGCAGGCTTTGCTTGTTCTTCTCTGCTCAAGCAGAGTGGGATGTTGCTGAGGTCAGACTTGTTATTACACTGCACTCTGCAATGCAGGCATCCCCCAGAGCAGCAACATCTGCTTCTGTGATCAGGAAAATGACACTGCAGAATTATCACATGGCGAGATCTCCACGACAGGTGTGAAATGCTGCTGTCAGCCAAGGGATGTGGAGGGATGAACTGGGGGCCTCTGCTGTACTCTGCAGACAGCCTATGCTGTCATGTTGTAATTTACGTCAGTTACCTCTACCAGTTACAGCTTTTCTTTCATCACACCTGCCCAAATATCCTTCACCTGAACAAAAATTACATCCCTAACAACAACATAGCAACATGTCAAAATGGAGGCCTCTTCTGTCTTATGAACTTCTTGATGAATTCCATCTCCACTGGTGAGGATGCACCAGCATGGAAAACCGTCACCACCCAGTCAGAGATGCTGGCAGAAATGACCATGGTTTATCTATCCAGATTAGCATTTCCTGGCTGAGAATTAAAATCTGCTAGATAAGATCTCAGGCCTCATATGCTATCAGTTTCCATTTAAAAGGAGCACTGAATTTTTAAAAGCAGCACTGAAGTCAGCACTGTTCTGCTGATTCTTGCACAGTATATCTAGTAGTGCACACTTTTCTCTTCAGTGTTTTTAGTTATGATTTGTTAAATTACAGAGTTTTCAAATTTGACACTTGCTAGGCACTCTGTAGGTGTAAATCAGATTTTCCACTGATTCTAGGATATCAAAACATCTGAGGATCTGACCTTTTAAGCTGACCATATTTGCCCTTCTAGGTCTGTCTGAGTAAAAGCAGATAGTTTTTCCTTTCCAGTTTGGGAATTCTGCCCTCTCCAAACTTTCTGAAACCACTCCCGGGATAAACAAGAGTATTTCATATGGGTAAGATATGACTATTCCCTAACAGCCAAATTAAGATGTGTTATCTGATGAAATACAAGGCCTGATGCTTGCTGCATGAGAACAATACCTATTTTAAATGCCAATTCATAACATCTTTACTATAAATCACTTGGACAACTGCAATGTCTTGTTTTTGTTCCTGTATAAAGGTCAAAGTGTCATAGTGAACAGAAGTTCTCTACAAATACTGGGGGCTAATACTCTGCATGACTAAATGCTTGACAGAGAAAACACATCACTTAGAGCAGACCTGGACAGAGCAGCAGAGTTTATAAAATTCCTGGATCAGAGTTTCTGATATGCCTGTCTGAGGACAGCATGTCTGAAGGGCAGCAGAAGTGACACAAATGGCTTTTTGCCATCATCTCACACTATATCTTCCCCACAACTTTATCTCAGACCTCATCTTATCTAAAAAGCATGAAGGCTTATGACACTAAAAGCACGTGTGTTTGTGTCTTAGTGCAGTCTTGAACTCCCAGACATTTGCTGCCTTTTTAATAAAAAAATGGTCACACAAATGACAAAACAAACAAACAAAAAAAGGCCCAGTTTTGATCTCACATTTATTTTAATCTTCACAAAATTCATGGTTCAGAAGAGACATAGGGGGGGCCTAACCAGGATTACTGGGGTGTTTGTTGTTTTATGGCACTATTTAGAACAGTTTTATCAGGAAGGCTGAATGCCAAATTGTATTGCAGACAGCTTCCAAGAGCAACTTTTTGTTTTAAGACCATAAAAGGCAAAAATAAACTGCCTTTTTCTGTTTGATCAAAGACCCAGCATAAAAAGTGTCAGGAGGACCTTAAATGCCAGTTCCTGTACTCCCAATGTGTGTATCTTGGACTTCTTCCAGTGTGGGAGGAAGATGGACTTTTATTTTTATTTTCCTTTTAAATGGAAGAAAGCTGCCAAAATACATAAGGAGAAGGATTAGAGCCAGTTGCTTTTTGTTGGTTCTTCAGTGGGAACACTGCCAGGCAGAGCCGTATGCTGAATTCCCAGGGAATTTCACTCTCAAAAGCCAGCTTCTGGATTTTCCTCATTTGGGAAGCTCTCCCTGAAAGGGATATTCATATCTAGGAATCAGCTCAATGCAGAATTGTTGTACTGGCAAATTGGCTGCTGTCTATTCAAATGCTGCTCTGCATAGCAGCCTTTGCTGGCTTTTTTTGTTTTGGTTTTTTTTTTGTTTTTTTTTTTTTTAATTTTTTTTTTCCCCGTTAGGTTGGGATGCCTGGTGAGCTGGGCACGTTTCAAAAGCAGGATTGCAGAGCACCCTGGGTAATCCAAAGCGTGCTCTCACAAAAGCAGCAAGAGACCGTTGCTCGTGGTATCAATAGCTGCTAACACTGACTCTCCAGGGTCACTTGCCAAGGCTGAACAATTGGCCACAAACACATTATTTCTGTCTTCTCAGGGCCTGTGATGGTGTTGCAGCTGTTATCCTATAAAGGGACAGAGGGATGTCTCTCGCTGTTCATCCAGCCTGTGCCAAACATCCTCCCTGTCCTGCGCCTCCCCTCTGCTCTGTTAGGTGGTCACATCGTTGGGGAAGAAAGGAATATTTCTAAAGGAAGCTGCAGCTTCCCAGAATCTTCTTGCTTGCCTACATAAGCAGAGGAAAAGGATGTGAAAATCAGACAAAAGATGCAATTCTGAGAACTGTTTTGACATGGCAACAGTTTTGTCACCTTGAAAAAAAAAAAATCTTGGCAGGAATCACACTTCTTATTTTTCATGTGTCAAGGAGAGATTTCCTTGAGGCTTTCCAATAAAATACTGTACTGCAGAAAGGCTAGACCCATGATTAAAGCATTAGACAGGGCATCTGGATTTTTCTTCCTTGGAAGATAATTTTTACATGTCTATGTATCACTTCATGCCTTTATATTTCACTCTGTAAAATGGGTACAATAACATTTATGTATTACAAATAAATTCTTGAGCTGTTTTTAGACATTCAGAGGCCGTAGTGATAAGAACAACAAAAAGTGCTAAGAAGTAGCAGTATATATTACAGATACTGCACAGAAAAATGAAGCAACTTGTCAGACATTTCAGTTGGCTTCAGCAGATAGCAGAGAAAGAAAGCAAGAGCATACATCATTGGCCAAGCATGAAAACCACATAATCCACCTTTAACCTACAAACTTCAGTGATTTTGAAATAAATTATTTCTCTGTTCATTAGTACATTAGTAGAGGCATTATTTATCTTTGCAATAAAGTCCAAATGTCCTTATTACTGCTGAATCCTGATGCTGAAATGTAGCTCTTTTAAAATTTGCAGTAATCATTTGCAATACAGTAAGCAGATGGAGACCCCATCAGAAATCAATGTCCCATTGTAATAGGTCCTGTGTGTCTAGACAGTCAGAGACAGTCCCAGCCTTTGAAAAGATTACAGGCTGAATAGACAAGAGAAACAAAAAATGTGGAGAAGAAGCCAGCAGACCACAAATGAAGTGTTGTGCTCAGGTTCCCAGTGCTGGTCCCTGGTGAAACGGAGATGAGGATATGCCTGGGGGTGCTGTGGCTGAGCACCTCACACCCCACCTCCCACTTCGGGCCCAGAGTAAGGACTGCTGAAGGGCTCCTGCTGCCAGTGAGGATAACAATGAAAGAAAGATAACAGGATCATCCAGGGATTCAGCAGTAAAGGAGAGCTGACATGACATTTATCTGCCGTCTGCAGGAGAGAATCATATTTCTTTTGCACAGATGGATGCGCACACAATCAACTTCTGAAGATGCAAAACAAGGGTTTCTGATTTCCACCCAGGCTTACCTAGTGATTACATTAAAGCCAGAGATAGCTGTACCTGCATCTGAATAATTCTAATTGGCAAAAATTAATTAGTGCTTGTACACAGCAGTACCTGCAGGTGTAGTGGACTTGCTTCAGGTTAGTTAAGGTCTAGTCAGGATTTAGCTTCTGTGAAAACAGTTTGTATGACCTCCAAAACTGCTTGCGAATTTCATCCAAACTTGGCAATTAGTTTCCCCATAAGAACTGTGAAAATCTACGAAAATCTGTGGGTTGTAGTGAAGACAGAAACAGTGATAGTATCTCTCCAGCTGCACAACCTTACCCACTGGATACTGAAGCTTCCATGCAGACAAACACTACGAATTGGGGTTTCTTTTGCTTATTGCATAACTTGTTTGTAAATGCACTTATTGTGTCTTATTTTAACACTCCCTTACATACCTTTCTTCTCTTTAACCGCAGTAGGATCTAACATTGGTTAAATCAGATTTGGGATTTTTTTAATATCTATGCTTTGACTGTGAGGAGTTGTTTTTAACATTTTTTTTTTCTTCTTAGCATCTTATTCTGAAGATTTGATAAAAGCCTGAAGTCCAGAAACAATCCCGTCAAAGTTACTTATGAACCAACAAAAATCAGTATTGATCTGAAAATGCATGTCTTGGGCTTACCTCGCTGGTCCAGGACTTTCACACTGTAATCATCATGAATACACACTGAGAAATCTGTCCCTGGTGGGTTCCTGGGGCTGGGTTTTGCTGCAACCCCAGATTTTGGCACAGCTGACTCAGACGGTTGCTGGGACAGGCCGCTCCTCCTGCATATCCCACCTGTGCCTGCCTCTTCTTCCAACCTGTCCCAAGCCTCCAGACAGCTAGAATATTGTTCTGAATTCAAAGACCCAACATTTCTGTGTCTAACCCCCCCAGTCCTAAGGATCCCTGCCCACTGCTAGCCAGGAGTGCACCCCACCGCCAGCCCATGCCTTGCACCCAGTGGCTCTCCCACTGCTCCTTATGCTCAGGCACTATTTCCCTGTGGTGAGATGTGATACAGCCTAGGCAGATGCTCCTGGCAGAAGTGCCAGCTTCTCTCCCAGGGCTGGAAGCATGGCTGGCTAGACAGGAAGACGTGGCCTCTTCCCTCACTGAACCAATGTGTGCCACCAGACTGTGCCAGCTGGCCTTGCCCAGGTCCAGAGAGGCACTCAGCATTTTGTCCTGGCTGAAAAAGAGGAGCTGAAGAAGAGGGCTTCAGAAGGAAGGGCAGCCAAGGATCTTCTGGGAATGCACAGCTGCCAGCTTGCTGCCTGTGATGGTGGTGGTGATGCTGAGCAGCAGGAACATTCCAGGACAAGGAAAAGCCTATTGCATTCGGGGCAGTACCTACGTATTGTAGTCACCAGAAGAATGTGAATGAATGGCAGTATCTTTTTCTTCATTGATCTGAACACAGAAGGCCTCCAATGATTCAGTTTTCTCATCAAGAGGATGTTGGTCTGATGAATCATTGCTTGGCTGTTTGCAATATCAAGGGATGTAGGAGGCGCTGCTTTGCATGTACGTGATTGAATTAATAGATCACATCTACACATTTACATCCAACTACAAAAATCACATCAGTGCTTTTGCTGATCACCCACAAACCCACACTTGCTGAAAGCTTTACTTAACAGATTGTACTACGGGGACATTGTGATTTCCGTTCTGAGCAAGACACAGAACTATTGACATCTTTTTGCTGATGTGCTCAAATGTGCTGGTCCAGACTGTAGATTAATTGCCCACAATGTTTCAGTCCAAGACTCAAACAAACTTCTTTCATTTTAATACATTTACAGTTTCAACAGCTGAGTTACATAATATTAATCAAAACTTGGCATAGATACATTAAAAACAGACTATGCCTTTTTTTTTTTAGTAAGATGGCAACTTACAACTAGAAAACAAATGTCTAAGTTCTGGGAGATGGATTTGGGGAAACAAACACTAATTTATTACAAGAATCTCAGTCATAGATGAAGAATCATTTTCTTGAGCATATCACTTTCTATTTAAAATTATGCTTTGATCCAGCTGGGTTGCATACTAGAAAAGAGAGTTTTCTTAAGCAGGAAAGAAGTTATAGTGCTTATAAGTAAGCCTGTTTTGCACTTTTCTTATTTGTGTCTGTCTCTGTGTGCATGCAAAACAACCTGTTAACCACCCTGCTTATAAACTCTGTCTGATACTAGGGACCCTCTAGGTTATTCTATATCACATCGCAAATTCTGTTCTCATTGTTGTGCATGCCTGTGACCTTTTGCCTTCAGATTCAGCTGAAGTCCTCTGGGAGGTGACAGAAAGAAAAAAAAAAACCTTTAACTTGGCTAGATATAACAGTGAAGAGTCATTAAATCTTGGTGACCAGCTATTCGGTTACAGTCCATTTAATCATACAGCAGCAAAATAATTGGCAGTGGCTCAAGGCAAACTAATTATTCCAATCTGAAACTCGGCAGGGTAACAAGTAAACTGTGGATGAGGTGGTGATAGATTTTGCACATCTGACAGGCCTGATCTGTGAGGCTCCTGACAAGGAGACTAATGACAACCCAGGAAGTGTTCTCTCTTCAGTCATGTCAAAAAATGAGGAAAGACTGGGAGCAGAAAAACATCTGCTGGAAGGAGAGGAAAAGACCACTTTCAGGAGGAAAAAGGGAGATGAAGAAGGGTGGGGCTCTTTAAAAGCCTCAAATCTAAACCTTAAGGTTGCATGGCCACAGGAGCACAGAAGCAGGCTAATGTGTACTGTTTGGCCTTCTTTTTTTGATGGTATTTTTCTCCCCTCTATATGTCTTGCATCAGCCAAAAAGTAATTAGGCTTGCTGGAAATTATACATGTCTTGGGAAAACCATGTGGCAAGCTCAGAGAATTCTTGGACTTGAAGCCTGGGGAAGGAATTAGCTGGAGCACTCTGGGTATCAGCACCAGTGCCGGGAGGCTGGCCTGTGAAATCCCAGCCACAAAGGCTGTGGAGTGTCCAAGAGACAGAACCTGAAATCGCAGCAATGTTGATGACTTGGCCCATTGGAACTCAAAAGACAGTATTTGAGTGAGTATTTGCAGGTTAGTGACAGCGCAGCCTCCTCTTCTTCAGGAGGTAATCACACCACTGCTGTTTGGTGAGGCCTTAAAAGGTTCCAGGACACCTTAGGGAAGTAAACATTATTCACTCCTGGAAAAACACAGTAGTCAGCTGGATATTGTTCTGGTGCAGGGCGGAAATTCAGATGTTCTTCACTGAGACCTCAAAAATCAGGAGACCCGCCAAAATGTTTAAGGGATAGTTTTGAGGACAAAATTTCCTGGAACGGAGGTACAAAAGCATGCTTCCTCCTTTCTGTGTGGTAGCACAAAAGCTTTCCAAAAAGCAGAGAGGGG
This sequence comes from Cnemophilus loriae, assembly GCA_013397755.1. NCBI lineage: Eukaryota > Metazoa > Chordata > Aves > Passeriformes > Corvidae > Cnemophilus > Cnemophilus loriae. The sequence goes on from VZTF01001487.1 coordinate 55,081, forward strand.
TGTACCAAAACAACAAAGTGGAAATTACTCAAGTGGGGGCTGTGAAGAAGTTATCACAGCCTGCTCTGTAAGGCATAACCTGGTGAATAGCTGCAAATACCAGAAATTACAACAAAATTTTATCATTAAGAAAAAGTGTTTTTCCCCTGACCCTTAAACAGAAGTTGAGAGCTAATACAGAAGCCAAAGCTTGGACATTATGAGCAAATAATTCAGAATAAAAATTTCACTGTTTTGGGAATAAAACGTCTCTCTCTGCAGCAACTTCTGTGATCTTTCGTGCAGGGGGACAGGACAGGCAGAGATGCAAGAAAAAGGGAAATAAAGTTTAAGCTGAAGGGATGAGCTACGTACAAGTGTTTATTAAAGACACCACAAGACATGTTCAACAGATCTGTAATCAGACTACTTGTTTTTCATTCATTGTAATTCTTCTGCAGAAACCAGAGATGATCATAAGAATGACATAAAGTTCCAGATTCAAAGGGGACTTCAAACCTCCACGGAAAGCAGTGCCTTAGATTAGATTCTCCATTCTCTGTCAAACTGTGTCTTGAATACTTTCATCAAGAAAAGTCCACCTCCTTCCTGGCTCCCATGGCTAATTACTCTCATGGTGATATTTTTTTCCCCTCTGAAACTGGGGAAGGTATCTATAGATGTCCAATTTGTGGAGATGGTCCTTAAATGAACTCTCTTCCACATTTGTTTGTCATTGCTTCTCAGCAACAGAGACCTGGGGGCTGATCTCACCCATGATGACTGATGTGAAGAGGGCACTGAGTACTTCTGTCTTTTCTGTGGGCATTTTTAATTAACCTTCCATCCCCATTCAGCAGCACACCTGCAGCTTCTTCGTGCTTCCACTCCATAACAGAGCAATAACGGCCTTTTATTTGCTATGTTTGACATCATTTGCCAATTTGAGCTCTGGCTGAATTTTTCCTTTCCTAACTACATTTCTGCATGCAGGAGCACTATTTCTATATTTCTTTGTGGTGTTCTCACCTTTTCCATGTCTCTCACATCTCTCTTTTGCATTGGAGCTCCTTCAGTAACTCACTGTTTAACTAGGATGTTTTCCTGTTATGACTGTTCCTTTTTCTGATGAAGGGTGTAGGCCAATTTTGTGCCTTGAAACTGAAAATATTCCAGTACTCTGAGCTCCTTTGCCCTACAAGGGGTACAGAAGGGTCAGTGGCTGCTGCAGCACCATGCTGTTTTCCCAGCAAATACTGGGCTAGCTGGAGGATGGACAGCAGCTTGCGTGTGCCATTTGAGCGAGCTGCTCATAATCAGATGAAACTGCTTCTGAAAAAGGGGTGGTTTTCTTGCAAAAAGGCATGAGAAGAGAGCCTGTCCTGCCCGTGCAGGATCTGCTGTGAGTCTGTACACCATTTCTCTAATAAGCTGAGACTGAGAAACAAAGAATCACAGAGGTGCTTCTGAGAGCTGATCATTCATACCTAAGACAGGCCTAAGGCAAATTTATGGCTGCAGGGTGAGCACCTGAGGCTTCAAAACACGCAGGAGAAAAAGATCCTTTTCACAGACAATTAGGGAGGAATAGAATTATGAACCTAAGCTACCTGCTGAAGGAACAGAGAAGGCCTTTTAATTGTAATTTACTCTGCACAGTGGGCATAGAGACAATGACAGCTGACTGAACCTTGCCTCCTAAGCACAGTTACAGTCCTGCTGCACTGCCTCCACGACAAAGAAGGAAGCTGAGGACACCAGTACAAGTGATCCTCACCTCTGTGTGACCCTCCCCACTGTTTCGCTGACTTTGATGACGGCAGAGAAAGCCTGCAGAGAAAATGTGCTCACAAACTCAGTTTTTCTCTCCTGCCAGCAGAACTGGCAGTCTGGATATTACCACCCTCAATTTCCTAAAAAATTGAACCTCTGGGGAGATTCATCTGAGCAGGAATTCTGCTGGAACAATAGACAACTCTTTGTTATTTGTACTGCAGCAGTACTGGGGTTCAGATGGAGCTCTGTGACCATTCCCAGCCGGTGAAACCCACGTCCTGGAAAAGCAGTGTGTGAGAGGGTGAGGAGCTGCCCAGCCAGGGGCACACAGCACTTAGAGCTCTAAGGTTTCACACAGAAACCTGGCCACTGGCAGTGAATGCAAGTAGTGAGACCTTGCCCAACAGCCTGAATCAAAACCTGGTTCAGACAGATTCCCCCCACCTGCCATTCCTTCTTTTTCATGGCTGCATTTTGTTCTGAGAACAAACTTTGGCTTCTGGTAGCAGAATACTGAGTCAGCCACATGATCACTTAAACTGGCAGTTCTCAGTACTTACTCAATATTTAACAAGCAGCATTTCACATTATGTTTTCTGCAGTTGTTACTTATGTTTACCTCAATGGTGTAGTACCACTTAAATTACTACGTCTGTTAAGCGAATTATTAAATAAAATTAAATATTTTGAAGCATCATTCAAGAAGGAGTAGCATTTTTCTTCTTGGGAATGTTATGCAAGTATGCAACCATGCAGATATGCATTAAATTAATATTATTAACAGCCAACATATTATTTATCTACTAAGAATGCGATAAATTCTGTCATATTACATATCTGAAAAAAATTATTGTTAATCAGCATGGCTAACCTCAGTGAAACAGAATTTAGAAAATTAGAATAGTTTGTAAGAGTAGAGTCAATAACAATAGAATTAGAATTAATATTAGATGTATTTTTTAACGATATGGGAAACAATCACAGAGGAAGACACTTGAATGTCCTATATAACCACTTCCCAAAATCTAAGTAAGACTTCAAGAAATCCTTAACAAATACTTTCATCACAGAATCTATGCCACTGTGGGATATAAAAAGTTGTTGATCAACTCAAAAGAGTTGATGTAGCTGTTTTCTCAACATTAGTAACTGAATTTATAATGGATAAACTGGGAACAGGCAAAAATTACTCATCCAATGTCTAGGTACTTCTTGAGCAACCCCTGATTATGAAAGTCAGGAGAAATCCCATTGCCAGAAAAGGTTACCTTCCTATCTCATTTAAGGCCAAGTGCACTTCACTTTTTAAACTTCTCTTATAAATTTTATTGTTCATATCAGGGAGACACAAAAAGATATTCGAGTACCACAGGCAGACTTGTCTAATTAGCAGAGATGAGGGATGAGCTCCAATTATTTCATCCATAAATACTTTAATCAGATAAATGGCTCAATACTTTTTTTTTTCCCCTAAAGGACTATTTTCTGGATTTCTGAAGAAAAATATTCTACCATACATAACTTCAGTTGAACTAAAAGAACTATTTGGACTCCCCCGTCATGTGTAATTTAATATTCCTGTTGTTGGCAGTGTTAAAATGGTTTTGTTAAAAAGAAGAACAACAGGAAAAGAAACCTACTAATTTAATGCTTTTTCTTGTTCTCTTTGCACTATAAAAAGTGCTTCCTAGGAAAGAAACTGGCACAAGACACTTTCTATGAAGACTAGCATGTGTGGGATTAGACACAGACAGTCAGCTGTCTTTTGCCATCCTGGAAATGAAAGAGCAAATGGGTTATGCTTTACTTTTCATAAGAACTGAAGGGATAATTACAAATTCCTTTCTCCTAACAAAGTACAGAAATCAGAGTCAACTTTGCAAGTGAATGTATTAGGTCATATATACTCACAACGGGCTTTTGTCTTAGTTTTTTTAAAGACATGTAAGCAGCAGTTTTGCACTGAGTATTCATAAGTTATTGAATGCTATACATGAACTGTGAAATCTAACATCAGGAAGCAATATGACGTAGAAATAATATTGCTTTAATAAATTTGATTAACATCTGCTCTTTTACCCATGTCAGCATTCTTAATAACCAAACTTCTGGATTATAGATATTAGTCTAAAAAATGAACTTGAGAAATCAGACTTAAAATGAGAAATAAAATGAATCCTCACTTAAAAGCATTATAAGAGAAATTCTTAAATTGCCTATAAGTACACTGAAGGAGAAAAGTAAAATTCCCAGGGTGTTAAGCTTCAGGAGAAAGATCACCAACTTTTAAAAATGTGTACATATACTACTATCATAAGGGTTGTTTTTTTTTTTTAAGTTAACAGCAGGCTAAATGGAAGCCTACTAAAATAATCCTGTTTGCACCAAGATGTCGAAGCCAAAAATAACCTGATCAGGGTCCGAGAGAGTGGTGATGGGCAGACGTTTCTGGAGCTTCGATGCCATCTGCTGTCCGGGTAAAAAGAGTGCAGTGATCCTGATACATCCACGCAGCTCTTTCCCATTGCCACATGGAAAACTGAGCACGGGCTGGCCCCGCAACTGCCACTTTCTAACAAAGTGACAGCAGAATTAGTCAAAAAAACACCCCCAAAAGTTTCTTGGGACTGGGCAGCTCTCCAGGGAGTGGAAAAAAAAAGAAGGATAAAAGAAGGATGTAAAACAGTAAACTGATGCCTCAATTCCATGCAAAGAGGGAACAATATTTCAAAAAAGAGGGAAGTGAGCACCAACTTCACAGCTTTTGAAAAAGTTTCTCCACCAAGATTCCTTTCAAGACAGTAACTTCTCTGCTCGGGTCCTAAAGTTAGGACAGGAGTCTGTCTTTAAACAAGAGCACTTACACTTCAAAGATGAGAGACATGAGAAGAAGCTACAACAAAACTGCAAGTACAGATGGTCTAAGATTTACATCGTTGTGAACGGCAGAAGACTTACAAATAAAACTCCAGGGATAAAGGATTCCAAAGGACTTTATGTCCTTTGAAGGCCCACAAAAGTGAGATTTCTAGTCTATTTTACCTGACTCCAGATTTCTCCTGTGCAAGTTCGGACTTTCACACTGACAAATTCTGTGACATTCACACAACAGTAAAGCTTCTACGACACTCCCACTTCGGAGAGCAAACGGCAATGTCACTTGAAAGAGAAAAATGAGGCAGTGCAGTAAGTGAGCACGAAGATTTGGGAATCTTCTACCTAAAGCAGCAATCAGATACTTGAGAAATGCATGTTGAAGCATGAACTAACTATTTTTCCCAACCCAGTACAGTCAATATGTGCACACTTGAAAAACTAGCTCTTATATTACAATTAAATTCTTACTGTAGGGCTGAGCAACATTCACTTTTATAATTGTTTTCCTTGGGGAATGCAGACACGAATCTTCTCGCTAAGCCAATTAATCTCCACTGCAGCCTTGGTTATGAAGCTTTCTGCTCTTTTGGAGGGTCCTCTGCCCTGTCTTTATTCTCCAGCAGGATATCAAGAGTGTCTTCTGCAACGCTGGAAATCTCTGATGAGATCCCAGAATTGCTTGAACCATGGCAACCAGCTGCAGCAATCGTGCATGGCTGCTGTGCTGAATAGCTGGGGCTAATATCAGGCTAATATCACTTGGGTTTCCATGCACAGGACACGTCCTCTGTCCTGTTCTCAGCAGGTGGAAGAGGTTTAATGCATCTTGAGTGCATTGGGTGGCATGTGTACATGGAAAAGCATGTAATTCACACGAGCTGCCAGTCTCTGGTGCTTCAGCTGGAAACATGAAAGCCCCTTCTCTTACAAGCAGCAGCACACTGCTGAGGGTCGTGGATATTTAAATCTTCTGCCTCTCAATGCAAAGTGCTATTTAACATGTACTAGTATTGCTCCACTGCCAGCTTCTTTCTGTTTTCCCCATTACTTCTCTTCTGCTCCTTTTTGTAAGTGTGCACATCTATGGAAGCAGAATCCTTTCAGTCTTTTATCTTACATCAACCATGCAACAGCAGTGATCAGGAGAAAGAATAATTTGCAGCTCCTGATAACTCCTTTAATTTCTATCCTCAGTGCCAATTAACTTGGACAGCATGACCTCTCCATTGGGTCTCACCAAAGCTTGGTTAAAATCTGCCTGCTTTGCCTGATCTGATGTTTGCCCTTTATGCTCAACTTGAACGACTTTATGCTTAGCTTTTAAAGTCCTTACCTCAAGCAAATGATCCCTTTCAGGCCTCTTGCACTTCTAATAATCTTATTTGTATGTGACAATTGTAGCAGAAATGAAGTGTCACTGTAACTACAAATATTTGTAACCTGACATGCAAGTGAACTCTGCATAAATCCTGAAACAGAACTGCTGTTGTTTGGTCCTCTCCTTGATCTCAGAAAACACCATTTAGCCAAGAAAGTATGAAGACAAACCCAGCAATACCGATCAAATTTGATTTTCCCCTTCACTGAACCTGTTTTCTGACAAAAAAATTAATGAATGACTGTTACTTCTCGTTCTCACTGGCAGTAATTTAATTTCCTCTTTCATTTTAATAAAAAAAAAATATTATGAAGCTAACTTTCAAGTCATTGCACTTTGCAGAGTCTGCCTAATGGGAGAGGATCGAGCCACATACAGCTAGGATCAAAGCCATTAGCTGATTGTTTACTTTGGGCAGGATTAGCAGACAGGCCTCTTTACCCCCAGTCAGGCATCCTACCCACTCCTCTGAACCACTTCTTAAACTTGCAGTGGGAAACTGCAGTAAAAGAAAAGGAGAAAAGAGTTCAGTCAGTTGAGAGTAAAGAGGAAAAAACATGCTACTAAATCCCAAGGAAATCAGCCCTCTGTTTTATTCATATTTTATTTCACTGGTTACCATGGGAAACCAGAGCCAAACCTGGTACCCTCTTGTGTACTGTAATCCCTCACTACAGTGCAGACAGAGACAGAAGAGCTGTAATGGAAAAGGGCATATCAATTAAAGGTGACGTATCACTGGCTCAGTTAGCACTAGAAAAGGCTTTACCTGAGAGGCTCAGTAGGGATCCAACTCTAAATATGAAATGGCCAGGTGGACTTGAGAGACTCTGCAGAACTGTTTGGTAAAAGCACCCTTGGACACGGTATTTTGCAGGGACCTGGTGTGTGCAGCAGAGCACACAAGTGCTGGTGATAAGCTGAGTTTCAGCAACACACAACATACTAACTGAAGATGTGACACTGCAGTGTGCAATGCAGTCTGGAGCATGATTCTGGGCTTTGGGAGAGAGGGAAGGCCCCTCTGAGCTAAGAGACTGCTGCTACCTAGAAGCTGAACTTTTTCCCCCACCAAGGTTGACAGGTAGAGGGAACAATCTGTTCATCTGTTTTTCAGCCTTTCACAACTCTGTAATTATTCTGTCTGCCCTAGCTCAATTGTTTGCTGAACCCTGAAATTTGGCTGGTAAGTAGTGCTCAACTGGAATGTGTACTGCAGCCAACTAAGAATCTGTGCAGATCTCTCTTAAAGATAGCACCCAGCACGCTTCTCAGTCCCCTAATGAAGCAAGGCAGTGCTTCTCAGTGAGCCTGCTGCCCCATTAGCATACAAGCACTTGCTGTGGCCGTTGTGTGCAAATATCTGTGGATGCCTTCCTAAAAAATGACATTGACAACGTACAAGGGAAGTACAGAACAGGGATCTGTGCGTGTGTGTATCCACTTGGGTGTTAGGGAGTGTCTAGGCACCACAGAATCATTCAGCCCAAGACATCTGAAGCAATCCAAAACATAAAAATAGTCTTGAGTACCAAGAGCCATCAAAAATACTGGATATTCTGCTGACGCCCTTTGCACAGAAGAAATATTATCCACTTAACTCAAGGTCATCTTAGAAACAACTGGCAGCACTGGCATGAACGGCTGTACCTTGAGCAGTGCCATCAAAGAACAGCAGGTAAGGAGCTGGCTCCAGGAAGAGTAGCAAGAGCAGGTACAGAAAGAGGATCTTAGTTCTGGAGTAAGAACTTTGAGAAATTCTCTGGGGACTCACTGTAAGTGTCCTTTAATGACAGTGTTGCTAAATGTGGAAATACCTTGCAGAAACTTAAGTGTATTAGCTCAACGTTTACAGGCACTGTCCACGTGGAAAAAGATGTGCCTCTGAAAACTGGAAGAAAGTATATAAATGAAAGCAGCATAGACTCCAAACCCTTCGGCAACAATAGTAAGAATTTCATGAGATCAGTGGTTGAAAACTGCTGAAAGAGACAGGGAAGTGTGTGTAACTGTGTCATAAATGTATCTTCATGTTACTAAGAAGATAGCGCTGTGAGAAAGTCAAGTGCTTCCACAGGGCAGGTGCGAAGCCAGATCCAGAAGCACAAACCCCACTAGTGAGATGCTGCGTAGGCTCCACCTCAAGTTCAAGAAAGATTAAATCAATTCAGAACAATTGCAGAGAACGACAACTAAAATATTCACAAGTAAGAAGGCAAAACTACCGAAGTTTGGCATATTTAGTCTCACAAAATGCAAGCCAAGAGTAGTACAATTACTCTACATGAATACAAATGAACACTGAAAACCTGAGTGGCTGTGCTGGCACAAGTCCAAACAGGTTTAAACTGATCACAAACACATTATACAGGAGACAGGAAGACATTCAGTTTCAGGAGACGTAGTTTCTGATTCATCATAATTAATTGCAAGAGTCATATGGAGTAAAATACCCTGAACGAAACAACAACACAAAAACAACAACAAAATCCCCGATTTTATTATGTCTTAAGATATTTCTAGGAAATAGGGACTAATATTTGATCTGCTGGCCCTGTCTCATTATTCTTGCATTCTACATTTGAGCTAGAGCACAGTGTGGGGGACAGAACTACAGTGTTCCTGTCATGGTCAATTTTCTGGTCCCTAGAATTGGTTCTCCTGGGAGAATTCATCTTCCCTGGCACCTGAAGCAAGGCAAAGGCCATTAGGACGATTTCTGGAGGATAACACAGATGTTAGATGTACCAACTGGGATGATGCTAGTCTGAATGTGCTACTTAAAAATACGGAAGAACTGGTCAGGGTTTAACTGTAATGATCCAGACACAGGAGAGTTCAAGATCCTGGGCCAGCATGGGGAGTAGGAAGGCCAATAGCTCTGAACCTCATGACAGAAAGCTGCGGCTTACTTAAGGAAGAGGTAGGTGTGAGGCAGCTCTTATGGGAGCCAGGGCAAAGGAGCTCAAAAAAAAGTCCATGCTGATGCTCAAGGATAAAACATAACAGATATTTTAGGAGGCTGGGTTGGCTAAAAAGAGAATCCATGGCAGAGCAATGCAAAAAAAAAAAAAAGTATAAGCATGGTGGGAGTTAGGAAAGGTTATGACAGAGATTATATTATTATTTCTGCTGAGGTGCGCAGAGGTGTGATCAGGAAAACCAGAGCTAAGCCAGGGTTCAAGAAGGGCTTCTGCTGCTATGTAAGAAGTAAATCAGGTAAGGAAATTATGACAAATGGGTTGAGCGGTACATTGACAGCAAATGCAGGCAAAAATGAGGTACTTGGTGCCTTCTTCCTCTCAGTTTCCACTGACACTGTTCCCAGGTGCATTAGCACAAAGGCAGGGATGAAGAAGCGGAGGAATTCCAGGAGCAGAGGACATTCAGCTCAGTGGTCTCCTAGAAAATCTTGTCTTACACAATTTCATTGACCCGAGTGGGATTTGGCTGATGGGGGTTGAGTGACATGGCTGATGGCAGTGTGAGGCCACTATCTGCCGTTTTTGAAAGGTTGTGGAGCCTAGGAGAGGTCCCTGAAGATTTTATGTGCACCTAGAAGGCACCCAATGATTCTATGACTCCCAGGGCTCCATCAGGTCATTCTGCCTGGGGCAGACAACCCCAGGCACATGAGGTAAGAAGGTTCATTGGGTAATACCTTGTGTCTTTCTAAGAGGCTGCACCGCAAAGTCCCACAGGCTTTCCCCACATCTCAGCACTTCCAACCAGCCCTCTGGGGTCTCCTGATTCCTCCGACAAGGAGCCACAGAGATTTTCATAGAATCTTGGAAAGGTTTGGGTTGGACAAGACATCTAAGATCATCTAGTTCCATCCCTCCCCTCCATCCCCAAGAGCAGGGATGCCATCCACTAGATCAGGTAGCTCTGGGCCCCATATAGCCTGGCTTTGAACACTTCCAGGTACGGGGCACTCACAGCTTCTCTGGTCAAGTCTGTGTCAGGGCCTCATGAGCATCTGAGTTAAGCTTTTCCTCCAAATATCAGACCTCTTTCAGCTTAAAGCTATTGCCCCTTGTTTTATCACTACATGTCCTTGTAACAAATCTCTCTCCAGGTCTCTTGTAGCCCCTTTAGGTACTGGAAGGTGTGCTATGGTATCCCTTCACTTCTCTAGTCTGAACAACCTCAACTCTCTCAGCCCGTGCCTCAGCAGAGGTGCTCCAGCCTTCTGAGCATCTTTGTGATCTCCTCTGGACCAGCTCTAAGAGGTCCACATCTTTCCTGTGCTGGGGAATCCAGAGCTGAGTGGAGCTCTCCAGGTGGGGTCTCATGAGGGCATGGTAGAGGGGAAGAATCACTTCCCTTGACATGTTGCTCCCACTGTTTTTCGTGCAGCCCAGGGTGTAGTTGGCCTTCTAGGCTGCCAGAGCACACCACTGGCTCATGTCCACCTTTGTATCGACCAGAAGAACCCTCAAGTCCTTCTCCACAGGGCTGCTCTCAGTGAATTCCTCTCCCAGTCTGTGCTTATGTCTGGGATTGCCCCAGGTGTGCAGCACCTTGCACTTGGACTTGCTCAACCTCATAGGGTTCTCTGGGCCCCCTTCTTGAGCTTGTCCAGGTGCCCTTGGATGGCCCCATCTTTCAGGTGTGTCACTGTACCTGCAGCTTGGTGTCACCCGAAAACCTGTTGAGGGCGGCCCCGATCTCCCTGTCCGTGTCACTGATGAAGGTGTTGAAGAGTCCCAGTCCCATGATACAGCCCTGAGGGACACCATTCGTCACAGGCCTCCAGCTGGACATGGAACCATTGACCACAACTCTGCAGCTGCATCCATTCAGCCAGCTCCTCATCCACTGAATCCTACACCCTTTAAACCCATGTCTCTTCAAAGACCCTACAGAAATCCATGTGGATGTCATTGGTCAGTCTTCTCTTGCTGACCAAGAGAAGTCACTCCATCACAGAAGGCCACCAGATAGGCAGAGACAATTTTGCCTAGTGAAGCCATGCTGAGCATCNCCCAGGTGTGCAGCACCTTGCACTTGGACTTGCTCAACCTCATAGGGTTCTCTGGGCCCCCTTCTTGAGCTTGTCCAGGTGCCCTTGGATGGCCCCATCTTTCAGGTGTGTCACTGTACCTGCAGCTTGGTGTCACCCGAAAACCTGTTGAGGGCGGCCCCGATCTCCCTGTCCGTGTCACTGATGAAGGTGTTGAAGAGTCCCAGTCCCATGATACAGCCCTGAGGGACACCATTCGTCACAGGCCTCCAGCTGGACATGGAACCATTGACCACAACTCTGCAGCTGCATCCATTCAGCCAGCTCCTCATCCACTGAATCCTACACCCTTTAAACCCATGTCTCTTCAAAGACCCTACAGAAATCCATGTGGATGTCATTGGTCAGTCTTCTCTTGCTGACCAAGAGAAGTCACTCCATCACAGAAGGCCACCAGATAGGCAGAGACAATTTTGCCTAGTGAAGCCATGCTGAGCATCTTAGAACACTTCCTTGTCTTCCATGTGCCCTAACACTGCTTCCATAAGGATCTGCTCCATGATCTTCCCAGGCACAGAGATGAGGCTCACTGGTCTGTAGCTCCCTATGTCTTCCTTTCTTCAGTTTTAAAAATAAGAGTGATGATTCCTTTTTTCAGGCACCAGCGAGTTCCCGNCTCTGCAGCTGCATCCATTCAGCCAGCTCCTCATCCACTGAATCCTACACCCTTTAAACCCATGTCTCTTCAAAGACCCTACAGAAATCCATGTGGATGTCATTGGTCAGTCTTCTCTTGCTGACCAAGAGAAGTCACTCCATCACAGAAGGCCACCAGATAGGCAGAGACAATTTTGCCTAGTGAAGCCATGCTGAGCATCTTAGAACACTTCCTTGTCTTCCATGTGCCCTAACACTGCTTCCATAAGGATCTGCTCCATGATCTTCCCAGGCACAGAGATGAGGCTCACTGGTCTGTAGCTCCCTATGTCTTCCTTTCTTCAGTTTTAAAAATAAGAGTGATGATTCCTTTTTTCAGGCACCAGCGAGTTCCCGGGACTGCCATAACTTTTCAAGTATGATGGAGAGTGGCTTGGCAACATCAGCCAATTCCCTCAGGACTCTGGGATCTATCTCTTTGGGCCCCACAGACTTGTGCCTATTTTCTCGCCTATCCAAGGTGCAGGGAGGTGGGCAAGGTGATACTCTCTGCTCAGCACCCATCAGGCTTCACCAGGGCTCTGTGTCCTGTTTGGGGTCCCAGGCAGAACTGACAAACCAGAAGGGCCTAGGGGAGGCCACTGGAACCGTGGGACTGAAATAATCACCCTGAGAGGAGGGTCTGTGGGACTGGGGCTGGTTCAACATGCAACAGAGAATGGTTTGGGGCACCTCACAGCACACCCATGTGCCTATGCGGATGAGATCAAGTGGATGGGGCCAGGATCTTCCCAGTGAAGCACACTCCCTGGCAAGGAGGGCAAGAGACAGTGACATCAGCAGAAACTAGAGAAGTTCAGCATACGGTTAGAAGGGGAACAAATGAGAATAATTATGCACTATAGCCAGAGAAGGCTGTGGGATCTTTGAAGGTTTTCAAAGTCTGGCTGGACAAAGCTCTGAGCATCAGGGTCTGAATTAATTCCAGAATTCATTCTTCTCCCACAAGTAAAAGTTTGGGGTACAAGCTACCCATATCTGTGCCAACTACAATGCTTTTGTGGTCTGTGACCTAGGAGTTGGTATTATTTTACACCAGGCTTTATGCAGACAGAGTAACTACACATCCAAGTGAATTCCTGTTGAATCCAGAGGGCTCACACTCCCCAGCTGTCAGGTTACACGTATGCTAGGAAAGCAATGTACTGTAGCAGCTACATTACTCCACAGCAGATGGCCTGTACAAGCTATGAACACTGTGACAAAAGCTTCAGAGCACAGCGTATTGTTCTCTTTTATCTGGCAGTCAGTACAGAAAGCAAAGTGTTGGAAAGTGCATGCTCAAAATCAAGTAATGCAAAAATCCATAGTCAGGTCTCTGTAGAAAGATCTGGTTTGGTGTTTAATTCCTGACACCACATTGGAAAAGACTGGTCTGCGTGTGTGGCTGTTCAGCTTAGGCCAAATTTGTTTATATGAGTTTTAGCTGCATTTTGATTAAATTAAAATACTTTCAGATAACCACAGTGATGACTGGAATATGATTAATGACTCATACAAAAATAAACTGATCTAATTTATTCATAGTAGGCCTAGTTAGACCTGTAGGATTTGATTCACTATTTTTCAGATAAATATTATTCTTGGAATCGATGTTCCAGATTAATTGCTGATGATTCCTGACGTCATTTTCCTAGAAGCTTTTTACAGAGCACTCAGCAATCCATCCTGCAACTGCTCAGTCCCGTTCTGAAGCTGGGAAGACTTACCCGGTGACAACCGTCAATAGCAATGGGCTGCCCTGGCTGGCTGCACTATTTGCCACTCTAATGGCTCATGCAATTATTGTATTGGCCTTGCTTTGGAATATTCAGATGTCTGGCCTTTCCACAGCAGCTCTGCAGAACCACAGCAGGACAATGTACAGCTTCCGGCTCCCGTTTGTCCTTGTTATTACCGGACAGGCAGGGACACAGACAGGACAGAAGCTCAAACAAAGCCTAAATATTAGAATAGTTGGCAAAGAGTCTGCACTCTGAAACACTGTAAAATCCCCCTAAAGCCACAGCAGCCCTTCCTGCTAACAGACACAGACATCAGATAACTGTCTTCAGAGGCATTTGTCAAACCTCAATCATTTTTATTCCCTTCCCTTTCAGCTATCTGGCACTCCAAAGAAACCAGTGATTAAATAAGGAAACTTTTCATGGGTAAAAAGATTTTTTCATTTCCAGACAAACTCTCTTGAAGCATACAGAATTCAATACCTTCCTCTCCTAGGTTACAAGTAGTTCCTGCACACACAGATTTAAAGAGTTTGATTCCAATGCCAATCAATAGTATGTCCAGGGCATGGATACTGCTGGGATAAGATTCCAGAGTCATTAGCCATGGCTGTTAGAAGCCTAGAAGATGACCACTTCTTTGAAATGCTTGGGGCAAGAAGCACTGTGCAGCCTGGTAGTCAACTTCAAGTCCCATTTGGCCTTTCTTGGCAAACCTCACTTACCGCAGTTGCAAAATGACACTGATATGACGGCAAGTGAGCCTATAAACAAGCAAATAAACAAAATGATATGTGAAGGGGTTAGATTCCAACTGCAAGCCCAGTGCTGTTATGAAGCTGGACTGTCAGCAGCAATGCTCCAGGAATAGCTCCTGGAGGCAGCATGCCTTGCAGACACTCCCCGGACTGAGATTCCCCTTCCCACCCCTTGTCCCTTACTTCCTTAAGAAACGGTATAAAATAAATCAACAGTGATTTCAAATTAGGAAGATTATGTACTTACTACAGTTACTGCTCCTAAATCTCTGTATAGAGGAAATAAATTGGGGTAAAAGGTTTTGCAACTGAACGAGAATATTTATTATATGTTTAAGGAAAATTTGCAGATTAGAGTCAGCTGAGAACTCTTTTGTGGGTTTCCCCCATACTTGGTACGGATTTTACTGATGGAAAATATCTAGATATTGCTAATACAATTACTACACCCACATAATTAGCATAATAAATATATAAGCCTGTCAAGATGATAGTCTAATGCACTTGCCACGGTGTTATTTTATTAGTGAATTCCAAGTATTCTTGGCAGCTGTTTGAGTGTCAATCAGGGTAAAAAAATTAACAACAGAAAAGCAATCGCTCTCAAAATAAAAGACCTCAAGTGTGAACCTGAATAAAAGAAATTTTAGTCCCTTTTATCAATCAAGACTGGGTTTCACTTTGACTTCATACTAACTTTTCATCAGTGTATGCGACAAAACTGAACTGTAGGTTCTTCTCTGCAGACTCCAGTGCTAACATCCATGGTGTCCAAGGGCTGATGGGAACTCTAACTGGAATTTCCCTGCTTCTGAGCATGCTGCTGAAAATGCACCCAGTGACTTCCCCCATCCAAGGCAGTACCACTGCTTCAGAGTGAGATTTCTCCAAGTCTGAAGGATCCAGCCCTTTCTGATGACCTGTTTGTTTCATGAGGCATGCAGACATGAGAGATTACTGCTAAATCCAAAGAAAAGTAAGATCCAGACCCTCTTCTTCCTGCAGCTGGTAGTGGCTGAACTGGTTACAACCACCTTGCTGCATGTAACCACTGCCTCCACGGTCACTGCCTAACACCTCACTGTCTAATTAGCTGATTAACCTGCACAGCTGCTCTTTACTATTGTGACAAACAGTGTGAAGCTGCTTCAGTGTTAGTCCTGCACAATGAATGAGGATGACTGAGGAAACATGGTAGCAGTTTCACAGCACAAGTAAACCCCCAAATTATTTCTGTACCAAAAGAAACAATGCTGCCATCAGGAGACAGATAAAGCTCCAGAGTGCATGCAGAATAAGATTAAGGGTGAATTAATTTACACTGTACGAGTTACTGCAAACTGGAATCTAAGTAGAGGTTCACCTGCTCCAGAGACGTGCTTGCAGTTGGTTCAGCCTTCACAAAAGGTCCACTGGCATTCTCAACTAATATGTGATACAGAGAACGCCAGTGGGAGATCTGCACAAAGACATGCGGGACACTAGAGACCAGCCAACTCAATGGAAAATCTCACCCTAATGGCAAACAAACACTACAGCCTAGGACACCTCACATTAATTCACATCTATTTCATGTCAATTGCCAATGGGAAAAGTGTGCTTTTGAAGCATTTTTCAGGGATACGTCACTCATTGTGAAATAAGTGCAAAATGCTGCCTTTTCATTATGAGTAAGGTCATGTTACTGCCTGTCAGTGGTGGTACTAACTTCCCTCACCTCTCCATTACCAGCATGTGATCCATTTGATCCCAAGCCCCCCCAGGCTGTGCTGCTCTTCTGGAGGTCTTCTACACGTCTACCCGTGTAACAACTCTTCCTAAACACCACCACAAAGCTCAAAAGCTTGTCTCTTTCTTCCATTAGCTCTGTTATCCAGACTGACAAGCATCTGCCTGGAGTACTGCCCTCTGCATGCCTCCTCCCAGTTCAACACAGCCAAAACAAGCTGCTTTCTACAACCTTCAGGGCCTTGTTCAGGCCATTTCTGACACTGCTCTCTTGTTTTTGAAAAGCCTGCACCCACCTCAAAAGGCCTGAAACAGAATGTGCTGCTTTCTTGCAAGCACCATGTCACCCCTTGCTTCTCTAAACAGTTCTTTGGGGTGAGAGCCACCTTTATATTCTCTATCTGCCATCAGTCCTAGAATCTGGGTAGGACTTGTAAAAATCATGGCAATGATAATAATGATGGGCAGCCTTAATTGCATACAGGTATTTAAGACAGTGGGACGACCCAGGTAACAAAGAGGGTGTGTATACTTATTGCATGTTAGTGCAGAGGTTGAACTGACTTACCAAGAGCACTGACTCGAGTATTTGCCTCGGTGTTTGTCAGTGAAAACCACAGAAACTTTTCCCAAGATATGTAGACAAACTGTAATATCATGCAACAGGGACTTCTTTTGTGGCTGCAGAGGTGACAGGCACATAACCAGAGGTGACAACACACAGAGACATGTGCACACCGATATTGTTACAACAGGTTCTGTAACAATCAGGGTCCTCCAACCCAGGAGTGTGCTCACAGCTGTGAACAGGTATGGGTAAAGAGCAGTTTCTGGGGAATCATGGACAACCAAAAGGAGCAAAGCCACGGCAGCATAAAGCTGGAGTAAGTGCACCAAGTAGATCAAGCTACTTGGAAGCAAGAATCCAAAAGTAATCACCGTATGCATTTGCCACCAAAACATCTTTCTAAGTTTTAGGCTTCATTTCGCAGCTCTCTCAAGTCAGTCCAAGTTCTCTTTGCATAGGAGAGGTTTGTATGCTCACTGAGTCAGCATATAAACTGTTGTAAGTGAAGTTAGCCAACTATGATGCTCCAGTTTCAACACAGGACGATTACCCAAAATACTTCAGACACAGAATGAAAAAAAAACCACCAAGCACTGGCTGTCAAGGAGAAGCACCACGAAACTAAATGATGAGAGCACTCTGGAGGAAAAACTCCAACCCACAATTCTGCAACTGCAAGAAAGAACTGGAGAGCCAAGCACTGCCAGATTTTATAGAGCTGAATGGGCTGAGCTAGAGGAAATACCAAGAATCTGTTTATTTATTATATTCTCCATACAATGAGCTGTCATAAGTTCCTGAACCACTCAAACGGGAAAAAAAAAAAAAAAATCACAGCTCCATTTGGTCTCATTCTATTTCAAAATTCAAATAAATGGTCAGAAAAAAACTTTTTAGCCATTCACAGCCTCTGGAGTTGGTTCCCAGTTATTCTGGGGCTTTTACAAGCAGAGCTAAACAGCCACTGAGCAAATGAACCCTCAACCCTGGGCAGACCTGCTTCACACTCTAACCAGGAAATGCAGAAGTCAGAATGAGTAGTTTAACACGTTCTGAGCAGAAAAGAGTAGTGAAACTGACACAACCCCTCAGCATGAGGTAATTTAGTTTGCATGTGAAGCTCAGCACTTATATATCTGGACTGCTGAATGAAAAGCTTTAAAAAAAAATCCCTTTTATCTTCAAAGCATAGACTTAGATTTGGTATCAGGCAATAGTGAAAGTGAACAAGCAGCATATTTTAAGTTGTAACCATCCAAGCAAAAAATAGCAATTTATATTTTCTCTCACTTTTTTCTTTTTTTTTTTTTTTTTAATGGCTCTCCACGCAGAGCAATCAAGTTATTCTGTACTGTCAAGAATGCTGGATTCCTACTAGCAACAGTCAGCAGTTTCTTTTTAGTTGCGAAAGCTGCAGGAGGCTCTGGCTGTCTGGCGGCTGTGTGTCAGAGCATGAGCAGGACGCTGGCAGAAGCAGCACCTCCAGCCCTGTGAGTACGTCTAACACGTCCCCATTCCCTCACTCCTGCAGGGAAAGGGCTCTCCCGCTTTCCCTCTGCCTGGCAATGCTGTCTGCTGGCCTCTGCTCTGCCGTGCTGCTGGGAGGAAATGGTGAGGAAGCCAAGCTCACTGTAAAAATGAGTTAGAAGATGGTTCTTATTACAAACGTTAAGCTGACCATGTGGCAGACTAGAAATTCTCCAGCCATTACACAATACTAGGAAATTTGGAGTTTAACTGCAATACAGTATTAAGTCAGCCCGACATCAGCGTCCCCTTTTCCAGAAAGACAGCCTTGGTTACAAAGAAAATGCCTTGGGAGATCCCACACCAGCAGATGGAAGAGGCTACAAGGAGATTCCACACCTGATGATGGAAGAGGTTACGAGGTGCAGGGGAAAGGGTCACTTTTACCAACACAGCTGGCTCAACTTCAAAGTTTATTTGTAGCAGCGCTCCTCCTTTATTACCTAAGGAGCACCAGGGCAAACACAGGTTAATAACCCAACAACTGTACGCATCAACTACTCAAACACTAAACTACAAACCACTAAACTCACCGTGAGCCAGCAGCGTGTGCTCACAACCCAGAAAGCCAAATGAATCCCGGGCTGTATCCAAAGCAGCGTGGGCAGCAGGTCAAGTGAGGCAATTCTGCCTCTCTTCTCCTCCGGTGAGACCCTCGCCTGCAGTGCTGTATCCAGCTCCAGGGTCTCCAACATGAGAAGGACATGGAACTGCTGGAGCAAGTCCAGAGGAGGCCACCAAGTTCATCAGGGGACTGGAGCACCTTCCCTGTGAAGTCAGGTTGAGAAAGTTGGGGCTGTTCAGCCTGGAGAAGAGAAGGTTCCAGTATCTGAAGGAGCCTACAGGGAAGCCACAGAGGGGCACTTTGTTGGGAACTGTAGTGATAGGACAAGGAGGGATAGGTACAAACTGAAAAAGAGGAGATTTAGGTTGGATATTGACAAGAAATTCTTTACTGTGAGGATGGTGAGACACTGGAACAGGTTGCCTGGAGCAGTTGTGGATGCCCCACCCTGGTGGCGTTCAGGGACAGGTTGGATAAAACAACCTAGAGAAACCTTTAGTGGGAGTGTCCGGGCCCATGGCAGAGAGGGTGGGACTAGATGGTCTTTTATATTCTATGAAACCAGCCCTGGCGGAACTTAGGTGCTATAAACCCGCGAGTGTGTATTAAATACACGCGAGTGTGTATTAATAAACTTGTGTAACAACTTACAAGTGCTGTGTCTGTGCCACTCATTTCAAGAAGGACAGTGAGGTGCTGAAGCGAGTCCCGAGAAAGCAACGGACCTGAGGAAGAGGCTGGAACACCAGGAGCGGCTGAGGGAGCTAGGGAA